>QNGE01002660.1:71151-96516 GCA_008508345.1 Paragonimus westermani
AACTAAACCACAAACGTGTACACTCATTTGCACGACGGACATGCACTCACATACATTGGGTGACAGTACGTGGTCATTCGCCTTGGTGAAAGTTCTCACACATCATGTACACACTGTTTCGATAGTCTCTTCTTGTTCGTCGTGTTCGCGGCTGGTCCTTTTGCTCCTGAATGTCCCCTGTGGGTAATACACTACTTGTGAGTAGTATACTACTCACAACGAAACTGCCTGTTATACAACACAGGTAGTGCCCCACAGCAACATTGTCAATAGCGTAGTCTTAACGTCTCGGTGTAGGTACGAAGCATCCTACGTAGGTTCATTAGCTGCATTACTAAAAATCAGTGTCCGCTGTGAAAACCGTATCAGAAGACACAGCCAGCCTATGTCGAATTAATCAGATGAAGTTCTTTCCGAAAATGAGCTCAATGTGTCGTCTTTTTAAACGCGTTTTTCTCAACACGCGGATACTTGTAGCAACAACATGCCCCGAATTTCGCAAGTACGCATGTTCACCAGCCTTGAATTCGTCAGACATAATCACTTGTGTGTCACAGACTCCAACGACTTTGGTTGGACACAAGCTGTGCCTTTCTACCCAGTTAACCTTGAGCGCGTTCGTAACACCGATGGTGCTGCCTGTCAACCAGTCAGTTTTTTACACGGCTTGCCCGAAAGTTCAGAGACAGCAAGCAGTAGTGTTTGATGATTCCAAGCCTACCGAATTCATTGTGCGGACACCATTACAGTATCAAAGCAAATCCAGCTTCTACTTCACTACAAATCGGATGTGTACCACTGATCATCTCTAATAAGATAAAACCCGGGTGTATTGCTTCTTTCAAAAAGGAATTGTCAGAAACATCCATGGGAATGCGATAGATGTAATCAATTGTGAATTATGTTTTTCCTCTGTCAGTAGCATGCATTGACAAAATTTTCGGAGGCATACACTCATGTTAGTATGGTGTTTTCTAATTTGTTGTAATTGTCATAGTATTGTTTTGTCAGCCAAAAACCAAGAAAGGCATTCAACATCTTACCCGGAAGGTTTACCGTCAAGTGTTTACACTTGAAATCGAACAGCCTATGCCAACCGTCAAGAGGGTGAACAAATTTCGCAATCGTGGTTACTCTCCGATAACTGGTCCGTGTTACAGATTGGTAATGAAATTAGCGCAAGGCATCTGCTCATTTTTCACTAACTAAAACGTGGGCAGTCAGTGTTGACATTGTGGTTTGCAGCGTTTGGCGGAAACAGTTGCTGAACCGTAACTAGCAATAGTCAATTGATGAAACATGATCCGACGCCCTAATCGCAGACCGGGGTAACCGATGCATATTTCGACTAGGTTTTTTGTCTGAAAACATCCATGACTTTGGGCGGACTGCTCCAAACGCACGAATGATCTACAAACCAAATATGATTCCTGCAGGTTGATTGTCCAGGTAAACACTGCGCATCCTGTCATGTGCTGGCGTACATCTGTAAGCTATAAACTTCCGATCGCACGGCAATATAACTACAATCATCAGTTTATTCGAGTCGGCTTGTCGCAACAGTTTGATTGTTCCAGTACTTCGAATGCGTGTGAGTTAGACAGGAGGATAAAACGTAGTAAACAATTGGTCATAGAGGAAAGAAGCTTGTTTTTGGTGAATCATCACTGGACCAAATACAGCACATTTATATCGGTTCCGCGGGGGTGTTGGAAAACGCACCACTAGGGCTAGAGGTGTCAGTCATTTTTGTCTGTTTGATTCGATTCACGGAACCTATTCACTTAGTATCGATCAGAAAGTGGTACAGGTTGTGAGCGGAGCAGCATATCTGTACAATCGTTCTACCCTGAGTAGGAATACACTGCCGTGGAAGGTGCGATGCGCTCACTGGACGTTTTAGAATGCACAGTGGAGGCGAGTTGAAGCTAATTACAAAAGTCTAATTGCAAGTCTCTGAAACTTTCTAAATTACCTCCGACCTGCCTCTATTTTACCGTGCACGTTCAAACGATTCCGTCGGATTGACCTGGTGGTTTGACTCCATCACGTGAGCAAAGATAGCAAACGATCGACCTTCACATGAACCACGTGAGTTTATGGCCATTCACGCTTTCGGATGATCACCGTGTTGCTCCGCCTATGTTGATTGTTCCGTGGGAAAAAAAGAAGCGGTAAGCCCAAAAAGAAGTGACCCGAACAAACAATGTTTTTCTGCCAGGAGCTTAATACCCTTGTAGTAGAAAACTGAGCACATACTTTAGCTGCGAAACGTGTTTTATTAATGGCCACACTAAGTCTCTTGGTTATGCCCTTGATAGAGCTAATACCCTTGAGAGTCAAAGAAATATTGGTAGACTTTATCGGTAGTTCACAGCTTTCTACCCTCATATTTATGAGTATATTCCTACTAAACCAACTAGTATGGTGTATTTGTTCCCCTCCAATTTGACTGTTGCTTTCGTTCATAGTGAAAACCTGTTCTGGAATTTTAGATGACTGCCATCCCTGTTCATTTCCTAACTAGCACAACCACTTCATTTTAACCTTGCAATCAATACCGACCAACCTTTCATCGTGACTCAGGTGTGGTAACTCGTTAATTGAAAACACGTTTTATCGGAGTATTCATGCTTTGCAACCTGTTAATCGCATTTCACAACGTGAACCGAATCTTAATGCTCACGATTGTAGTGTGCAGGCTCTGAAGTTTGACCTATCTGAAACTGCTCTGTGTTCCAATTTAGTGACACCGAACGTTTATGCAACATCCATACCTTATTTATGTAGGCATTTTGTGTGTGATTGTAAAACGTCTGATCGATCAAGCTTTGATGGATGATACATAATCTATTGCTGCCAGCGACCGCAATACGTGCTACAGCATCACCCCATAGTCCTACTTCTCAGTCAGCTTCAAGCACCAGTGAGCAATATTTGCATAATTCCTTCTCTTTAATTCTAGGATAAAGTTACTGTCGAAGTGTTACAGCTAGAACATAGATTCTGTTATCCTAAGAACAGATTTATACAGAGAGACTAAGAAACCAAATTCTGAAACCTCTATGATCAACTGAGTGATCTCCAAACATCGCTAGCTGTTCGTTTGGAGATGCCTAAAGTAATCCTAGTTCAGTCCTGATGTTAGTATCTGGCCCGAAAACTGATGGGTAAAAACGTGCCAAAAAATTGGCTTCACCGAACTTTTCAAGGCAGCGTGAATGTATAGTAATATCCAGACTCGAAACGTTGTTAGAGTGGTTCCCTTAGAAAAAGTTGATTGCGCAATTAACATAAATGCGCTGTTGGTAGATACAAAGAAACATTGGCATACAAAATGGAAAAGACAAAACAGCAGTTATTAGAAGGGTAATAAGAAAAACGCTCAGATTTACGAGGCAAACTACTTGAAAGAATGCAGCGTTTGAAAAAATTGGACCAGTAGGCACTTTAACTTCTAGACTCAACTGGCTACCAAAGATACATAGATAGGTGTACCCCTATGACCGATATGTACCATTCCTTCGTGTCACGCAACGCCACAACGATTCGGTGTGTTGTCAGGACCGATTAAGAGAAAACCTAGCGATTCACAGCTTGTGTGATTTCTCCGAATTTGTTGAAACATCAAAGCAATTAAGCATAATGAGCAAGCGTCTGTTGCCGCCGGATTTCACATCCATCTTCACTAATATCCCACTCAGTGGAACGATTGGGTTTATGGAACATTACATTGAAAGTGATGATATCAACGTGAGAGTACCAGTAGACGAACCGAAGCAGCGATTCTAGTGCTGCAGTTACAACACTTTAATTTCTGCAACAAGCTGTACTGTGAAAGGGACGGAGTAGCAATGGAGCCGTCACTATGCCTGTTAATGGCTGATGTCTTCATGATAAGGCAAGACTGTGATTCATTAGCTGATCACGGAGTATCAGTCGTCCTAAGCCAGTGTCACGTAGACGATATCATGTGTGTGGCAAACTGATCTAGGAGCCTCGTTGAGATATTGTCGTGTTTCAAGTCTGCCCATAAACTATTCAGTTTACTCTAGAATCCAAATCATCCACAGGTATGGCGTTCCTAGTCGTGCTATTGTCTCGTCCAGAGGGTGGCACGATACAACGGAAGACGTATCGTAAGGCAACCTGGATGAACCAGTATACAAACTTCAATAGTCTTGTACCACCAAAACAACGGAGGAATCTAGTCCGATGCCTTGTAGACGCGGCCACGAAAATATGCTCGGGCTGCACCAGTGAAACGGAGAAAGTTTATATATAATACGCTTATTGAGAATAATTATCTGGAACAGTGTAGCCACGGAAATATGCCAATAAACAGTAAAGTGAACAAGTCACAAACTTCTGACAAAATGTCTGTTCACATTTTCTTGGTTTTCAAGATACTGAACGCGTAACTCTGAGGTTGAATGTGGCAAATAATAAGATATAATTCGCAGCCTAAACACACTTTCCCACCAGTTCCTAACGTTAGATACTTGAACCGCTTACTTTCGGGAAGCTGATGAATCGCTGTCGAATGAAAAAGTTGTTTGCAGAGAGCGTATTCCATTCGGTTCAACACATATTTGTCCCTACAAACCCCACACCTCCCGTGACCAATCATCCTACATCCACTTGGAACCCGAGCAGGTGTGAACCACTTGACATTGGCGTACGCATGGCTCATGGCAGGACGGCGTGACACTAACACACTCACTAACACCTCAACCCTCATCCCCGCATCGCGTCTGTGACTGTTAATGATCTATTGAATTAGTTATCATTTTCATGTATAACTGGCACTTCCCCCGTGTGATTTTGAAAGCCTGATGAGATCTACAGCAAACGGCTGTTTGCAAAATCGACTTCTTATGAATTCCAAGGGAACCTGAAGAGGACCGATAAATCTCTTTCGACTAACTAACGAGGTCACACCATACCAAATGTGATGGTGTGCAACAGCTCGGATAACTGCTCGTTGTGATGACTCATGGCTGCCTACATTTGGACAACGGTACCCTAGTGATTATTTCTACACACGGACTGCCAACCACTAAAACAACATTATACATTCAGTCATCCACTGCACTAACAGCCCCATTTGTATGTGCTGGTGTCATCAAATGTTCTCCTCAGACAATCACACAACCAGCGCAACTAGTCCCTGATGACTGCCACAAAACACCACAATTTCAAACTGTGTAGGGTTTCCCATGAAGTCAGTGTTATGGTGAATCTACATTTGTCACAAGTTGAAAATCGTTAGACGTCTGTTCTTGTCTAAAAATGCAGTCTCAACTGAAACTCAGGCATTCCAAACAAAACCGGCAATCAGCATCACGTATTTTCATGCCTACAAAATGTTTACAATTCTCCCATGAAATGTTACTCAGTGTGCGTTTTCCTAAACTGAGGAAACACAACGGGTATTCAATGCTGTTCAGTCTTCTGCAGGAACATCAACAGAGTTAGCATTAGTCACTCATCTTTGGTCAGCTAACCTTCAGCTGGACTTTCACTGACGCATCTTCACCAGTTGGCTAATTCTCAGCACTCCGTTTTCGGTTCAAACCACCCTTATCTGAGTAAATATTTTTAGACCAGCTACAGTGTAAGCCACATAACAGGTATCACGGCCAGTTAGGAAATGCCGACAGCAACGTCAAGTCAATCCGATGAAAATCATGTGTAAGGCGGTATATATATATATATATCATCCGATAGTGTTAAATTTCCCTTCGAATATACTAAACGTGGTTTGTGAGTTGTAAAAACTTCGTCAGAACTCAAAATCAAAATACGAAATATGGAAGTGGATATGCGTTTTGCCATATTTTCACTCGAATTTTCCATCCTGATAAACTTGGCAAACTTGCTTCCGTGTTTACACTCGATTTTCTGGTGACACGAATTGGTCAGTAATCATCAAGTGTAACTGATTCTGACGTCACCAAAACTGACTCTCATGGCCACTACCAATCAATCAGTACTCTACAGACCTCTGTCAACACAGGAAATAAGAGGCATTCGTTTGAACTATTCAGTTCTGAACTCTGATATTTCCTAATATATATATATATATATATATATATATATATATATATAATCTGCGTTTGCCTGACTTCTTTCAGATGATGCAACATGCAATTACCGTATACACTACTTCGATTGGTTGACCCGTAATAGTCCACTAGATATATCAACGGACCATCTACGATAAGGATAAAGCCCAATCTATATCAGAATGAGCATAACAAAGTGTTCTCGAAAACTGAAAGCCCGCATTTATCGTTTGGTGCCAGCAGTTTCCTAAATGTAACGTTGTAATCCTGGAACTACTGACATTCGGCATTAGCTCTTCCGTTAATATTAAGTCAGTACTAGTCATTCGTGAACTTATGTAAAGTAACTGCTTCTAACCAACAGAAAAGAAACACAGTTTCAACCAGTAGGACAGCAGTTCCTGTTTTTTAAAAATAATACACATTTTCATATGCAAATATGCGTTATTTACGGAACCAGTGTCCTTACTGCATATACAGCGCCATACGAAAGTCGTAATACAATACAAGTCTTCAAGTGAACAAGTAGAATCACGTATCAAACTCATCACCAAACTCTCAAACATTCATGATAATTGTTTGATGCTTCTATAATACGGTTCAGAAAATGTGAATGTTTGTTCTATTCTACGTAAACAATGAAGCTCACAGATGCTGAATGGACAAGAACGCGGAATGTAGACATACATAACACTATAGAGAATCGCGCATTTGTGTTGGAAATACAAAACATCGAACAAAACACGAAACACGCAATAGAGATGCAAGGCGATGTAGAAATGGAGTGTGTCGATCACACCGCACAAATCTGGCCTCACTGTCCCTAGCAACATTTGACATTGTCGGAACAAACTGTTGAACCACGACTCTTGTATCCACTGGTTACTGCGTTGACAGAAACCAAAGTGTGCCGGTAAATGTGCTCATATGGATGACATGCGTATGAAATATTTTCGTGCAGTCAGAGACGCTGAATTTAAAGAAAGTATAACACAACAAAACTAAATATTATGAGTGAAGCGCCAGATGATAATAGCCGATTTGTGCACCTCGAATTAGAAAGGAGTAAACCCCACGGTTCAGTGTCAGAAATGTGCCGTTTCTATTCAACCACATTGATATGACTTCAGTGTAATTTGAATAGGGTTTGAAATGTTTTGAAAACGCAGTGAAATCACCGAGAGGAGTCGGCACACAATTCTACTCCGAATGGTTCAAAATATCCATTTCTGTTCTCCGCTGACCCTTCCTGTTGTTAACAACACAAACTCCTAGTGTATACGACGCGTGATAATCTAAATTACTAAAAATATATATGTTCAACACAAAACCAGCGATAGTGCACATCTTGTCGGTTCAAAGCATGTATTGGGAGTCTATCTAACTAGACGGCCCGCAATATATTGTAAGCAATCAATCAGTTGCAAGGAGTGGAAAGTAGGTGGAAGTAAATTATTCGACTAACTATGCTTCTGTTCAGACGTGTTATTGCACCCGTGTCATGGGTGATCTGAATCGATTCTCTACCTCCGGTTTCGAACCGGATTTGTTTCGTCATCATCCGCACTATTAACACACCGGCAAAACGCTACTAATGATGGGTGCTCCCCGTTTCCAAGAAGTGTTTGGTGCGTGTCTATGAACAGTGAGACCTTATCCACCCTATACGGTCTGCGTGATTGCTTAGCTGTATATTCATATATAGAGAGGTAAAACTTCGTTTGCGATACTGAGTTCATCAATACACTTGCTCAAATCACATCCTACTCCGCTCGATTACGACATTACGGATATCAATCTGTTACCAGTCGGTAGGTAGTTACAACTAGCATCGTCGCACCCATCGCGTGACACACGCATTTCTGCAAAATCAAAGTTGCGAACGTAAACCTAAAACAGTGTGACGAAGAAAACCTTAAAGTTACTGAAATCTAGTGTCTCACCAGGTTGAAGATTCGAGTGGGTTATTGTCTTTATTAACTATAACCTTCCAGTGTTGAAACAACTGAAAGTCCCCTAGAACTCGTCAATAATCTTTCTCTCGTAGAGTAGACCTGCATTCAAAGGGTATAACAGACTCATATTACGTATGTAGCTGATATATGAGTGCCAGTTTAAAAATTCAAATTCCACTAACACTATCCCAAGTTTCGAAATCAAAATGATGTTAAGCTCTGAGAAAACTAACTCCATTGGGATTTAGTGGGAAGGCGTTTACTGGAAAAGTGCATGTTACTCTCGAGCATTCAATGATACAATGATACAATTGCGTAAACATAGCCCGAACATCGATCGATTGATATCTCCGTGTGAACGGTGCAGGCAGCAAAGTTGCGTTCACTCGGTAGATTCGGAGAGTAATTGATGCTTCTATCACATTATGTGTAGTTTGCTCATCTTGCTTGACAACAAACACATAATGTGGACTGACAGTAAGCATGGCTAAACATTGATTCACTCATCACCGGGACGATGACTACAATTAAATTACACTTTCAGGCAACCTCTCAGAAGCTCAATAGATGATGTGAAACAGTAACCATTTATATGGCGGACGGACTCGCGTACGAAGCAATGTCAGTGTTCACACAGGCAGTTGAATATGCTGTATTCATGTTAAATGCAATGAAGCTCATCGAAGATACGCACTGATCTTCCCGGACCGAACGGTATTTTGAACGCATTTTTACACAAAACTCACAAGACATTCGACATGCCTTTGGGTAAAAACTACTTCACCAGTTTTGAAATCAAACTATTCGACCGACTCTGGTCACTGCACACTTCCATCTGCATTTCAAAACTGCTTGATTTACTGGTTGATTGGCTGAATGACTGATTTAGGACAAGCAGAACGACGTGTGAGCGTGTGAGCCTACAAAATGTTGATGCGATGTGCACGATCTTTATAGTATTCCCTGGGGTGAGTAGGCAATGATTAGCAAGGTTAATAGCAAGGATATGAAAATCTCAACTGCCAATGTAGCTCAGACGGAATTAAGACAGCAGAGATGGCACAGAAATTTTTGGAGTTGACGGCCTGCTAAAATGGATGAGATATGCGTCAATTCCAGTCAATGCCCTTTTGTTCAACTCTATCACAGAATTCCGTGTTCAATCCCGATTTGTTAATGGGGCACTCCAAAATGACTTACACTGATGCTAGGCTGATTTAAACGATGCAACATTTGAGAATTATGTAGAATTAATTCGCCTATGACGGAGTGATTATATAGGAGTTCAATAAAACAGATAAAACCCGATTACTACACGTCGACAACAGCACCGAATGATTCAAACCCCTGTCATTTGTGGGACAGAGATACATATTTTCCTGCGTTTCCACTCATTCTCACGTACGTGAGAGCTAGTTACTCACCAAACCTTGTCAGTGTCCCAGGGCGAGTGTACTCAAAACACATTGTGAACACAAATGTTTATATTGCAGAGGTTACATACTTCACAGAATGCGAGGCAAATTTGCCTGACAGAATTCTCTTTGTTGAAATGGAGGCAGAGAAGACACGGAGGAATAGAATTGAACATTGGTCAATAGAGTGTCAATTGACTGGATGTGAATTGTCAATTTTGCGAATAGGTGACTCCGACAGTTCTCTACAGGCA
Source organism: Paragonimus westermani (assembly GCA_008508345.1). NCBI lineage: Eukaryota > Metazoa > Platyhelminthes > Trematoda > Plagiorchiida > Troglotrematidae > Paragonimus > Paragonimus westermani. Next base: position 80,844 of record QNGE01002660.1, read on the forward strand.
CTTGCAATTACAGATAGTGTGTGTGAATTGCATGTACATGAAGACCAGAACATGTTAACGGTTCACTGCGACTCACTAAAGTGGGCTTGATGGTAGTCTATTGGTTGCAAGCGAGAGTGATGGTGAAAGTGTGAGATTGTCATACGTGCTTGATATTCGATACGTGTTCGCTTCTTTGGGCTTCATCTTTCTCTTCACCAATCTGCACTCAGCATGTCCTCTCTCCAAACACATTCAGAATGAACAACTAATATCCATTTTCCTATCGCCTTTCACAAATCTGTACCTCAACTAACTGCATTCAACTCAGCAGAGAACTCTGTAGACAGAATAATGCGTTACTAATGGGTTGTCCTCCAGGCCTATTGGGCGCATGCGCCTCCACGGTTCAGTCATAGCTAACTGGATCACGTGACGTCAACCATAGCTGTAATCCCTACATGCGGTGCACAGGTATTATATTTTGTCCGATAAACGATACGGGCCAGACCTAAATATTGTTAGCTCAGTTCGACGATGCGCACCTCAGGGTTGTGTTCACCATCAGAGTGAAAAAGACAAACTGTATCTTATAAACAACGCGATGTTTTGTCCACTGACTAGGTCAGAGATGAAGTGAAGAGTAAAATCGCTCAGACGACTGATAAGAAACCTGCTTTCGACATTTTTCCACATAAAGGATAGATCAACCTGTACGTCTGGTGCTAGCCAAAACACATCACTCAACATCTGCACGATATTGGTAGCATACATCAAAGATAATTTGAATAGGTTCTCTTCGTCACTCGGTGTTTCTGGTCACTGTTGTCAGACCAGATACGTAGAGATAACCCCAATGCATGTAACGCAGTGGAACTGTGAACGGTTTAGACAGCACATTTCCGGTGTAACCTGCTCCCATTTGATTGACGTTGGTGGTATAGAAAAGAAATGTTACTTTCCGGCTCAAATATAAATTTCGATAAGTTGTTCCAGAGCTCTCAAATAACGACTGAAACCAACGATTCAGGTCATTGCAATCTGGCTATGCAACACAAGATTGTTTGAGAGAAAGCAGTTCTGTGAAACCCTCCTTCGTCCTCCCCTTGATCAGTAATTTCCAAGCCACTTGAAGCTTCAAAATACGAGAACGGCCTATTATTGACCAACGTGTGTCGCACTGTTGGCACCAATGACACTGACACACCCATCAACGCACACACATCCCACTCCAGTTGACTATTGTCCGCCCCATATACATGATTTTTATGAACAACTCGAATTGCTGTGAGCGACACATAAGTCATACACCTGTGGTAAGTGTAGAACCACCATAAAAATCACCAAACAGCTGCTCGCATCATTGGTTTCTCACAACTTGATACACCAGATTGCTCACACGTGAATCACAATGAAATATTATCTTGTAAGTTGACCCATGATACATCTAGTGCACACAGGGTCATGCCCGTCGTTACATTGTGATTGAACCATGAGGATTATTAGCAGACTTGGTGATGGGGAAGACTAGCACGTGTTACTCAACTTACCAGAGCATACGAGGACGTGACCGCTCAAACCGTCAGTATTCCAACGACCCATGCTTCGTGCTGTTCTATATTGAGTCACCGTCCGAAGTAATGTGCATTCACTTATCTAGAAAGCAACAAAAATTCCCGTAATTAACTGTAAACAAGCCAGTTAAACCTATGGTTGAAGCGACTAGCAGTGCAACTGAATGCGGTTTAGCCAAACTACTATCTAGCAAATGAACTCACTCGTTGCTTGTAGATCACCGCAGTGCAACGGTTGTTTTGCTGACACAAAATTTTACATTCATTCAACAGGGTAGGGAAATGTATAAACAGTTTTTCACGATTATGTAGAGAGCCGGATTGTCTCCACACTAATAGATCTTTTGGACACTCCGCATCAACCTCAACTACGCTCAACTGGTCAGTGATAGCACAGAGGGTATGTCGGAGAATAGAAAAGCAAATGTGCACAGCGAACGCATGATTGACGATGTACTGATGAGATACCATTTCGGGCTGAGAAAAAAACTAATTCTGGACGCTAATGCCACTTTGTCGTCACTTATATGGATTACTTGCAAGCACTCATATCCAATCAGATTTCGGTCAATAACCTCAGACCTGGAAACACCCCCCGTAACTGACTGAATTCAGTCAAGAATACACTGGTCCGGTGGGTCTAGGGACAGTCCACACGGACACGTTGAGTTAAGTTTCGCCATAGGCTTATTGGTTGCAGATAAGCTCTACTAACTCGCATGGAATAGAAAAGGGGAATCGCCTAATTTATCGTCCAGCATTAGATGACCTAGCAGTGTGATATTCAGACGAACGGAAATTCCTGAAATGAAATTCGTTTAAAGGGAAATCGTGAAATGATTCCGAAAATACTGAAATATCAGAGTGGCTATCGCATAAGTATCGCACCGACTGTTTGCAAAATTGCTTGAGTGAAAGTCGACAACAATGTCGCAACAGCAACGTCGATCACCGAAATAGTTCAGCTGCTATTAATTCCAGCTCCGTTTAAGTGCACAGTGTTTAAGTCAGCCTACGAGAATGTCGAGGCGAGGAGTACCATTTAATGCCAAATTCTATATCCCCAATTTGGTTCCTCAGTTTTAAAATGCTTGGGAGTTGAGTCATCATTGACGATTACTAGAAAAACGCATCTTCAACTCTCGGGGTTTCGTAGCACTCACTAGGTTGGTAGCTACCATATGAGCTACTAATCCGTTACAACTCTCGTCCCCACAGGTGCTCAAGCTCCCGAACACAGTTACAACACAGCAGGTTTCACGTAAACTGCAGACGTTTAAGTGATTAGTTATTACTTGGTTCATAGGTTCACAGGTTTTCATATGTAGAATAGTATTCTTTGCTTATGAGTCCTTGTCTCTGTTCTGATCGGTGAAAAATTGCCTCGCTGACATTGAACGGTAAGTTGTTTTCTACAGGATACTGGTCTAGTCAGTTCAAAAGGTTCTGTAAAATTATTACGTCCTTTGGCAATCAAGAACTCGTCAGAGATTTGTGTCATCGTCCTAGAGCAACACCTGTGATTTGATTGTGCTGGATAGTTCCAGAAAGAAAAGAGTGAATGACGGGGTCCTGGGAAAGATCCTTTCGCAGCACCACCAGCTGTCCATTCACATTGGCTCTAAATCTACGTTCAGTAAAGTAATCCTCATACCATGTGATTATGCGCACATCTTGGTCGTATTTGCTGAGAATTTGCAACCAGATGGAATGATCAACCCTTTGGAAAAGTTAAGATAAACCATATCTGTGACAAGTCCTGCTTCACCGTCTTTCGGTCAAATATCATCAGCGATCTGCATGTCCGTAACACGCTAGCATCCTTTAAGAAAACTACGTTGATCCGGCTGATGAGTTCAAAATCTCCAACATCGGCTCGAAGAAAATCATCTGGTAAGCTCTCCATTATTGGTTGGTTGATTGTTTGCTGGGTCATCTCTGCATCCACCTTTGAACATAGGTGTGAGTGTGAACTCTTCCCAGACTTTCGGTTGAAGGATAGGCGAAGAAGAGAGCTCAGAGTGTACTGTACGCGGTTCAGCTAATTTGACAGAGCAGATTCTCAACACGGCAGAAGATATCAATTGTGGCCCGGGTGAGTTATAAGTTACTAGAGTTTTTAATTCGACTTTGACTCGCGACACTGAAATTGGGAACATTCACTCAAGTTATTGCTTATGTGCTCAAAATTTGCCCGTAATCCACAGTTATCTACACATACGTACTGCCAACTCAATGTTATTAACCCCTGCGTCTGTATTAGCGCACCCAGTAGGGTTTTGCAGTTGCAAAATGCCAATATTACACCTTGTGTGTGTGCTGCGACGCCTCCACAGAAAAGACTAAGACTCACCTTTAGATTTTGGGTAAGATCACGTTGATAGCAAAACCAATCCTCTCCGTTAACAGCCGCGATAAGATTGCACCACATGGTATGTATACTAAACACAAGGTCAGTTTGTTCTAGTTGGTACCTGTTCCAGGCTGAACGTCTCAGTGTACTCAGACGTTTGGTTCTATTCCGTAAGTCATTCGGCTTTCCATTAAGAAGGGGATACTTTGTTGAGCATGGTTGTGCGTCTACCTAATTGAGCATGGCTAACAGAGATTGAGGCATTAGTCCGGCCAATTTGGTGGACTTTTCGGAATAGGCTCGTGTTCACTTACTATATTCACGTGATGTATTCAGCTCAAACCGTTCCTCCTCTTGTACAGTACACTACTGTGCTACGACTGTTGAAGTAATGTGTCAGTCTGAAAACTTTAGTCACTGATAGCTTAAAACACTGGGCTCCCTTAAGTAACGTCATCAGAGCCGAAAGAAAACAGATGTTGCGGTGTAATAACATTTCGTTTAGTCTCTTCAGCCGCACAAGTAGAACATGCAAGCTATATACATAACAGACAACTAGAGACAGACAAGCTAGGGACACGCACACAATCACACCACATATTGTCACGACCACTATAGCAACCCTATGGGTAGCTCCAATCACGTTTGTGCGCATTGCACCGGCTGACGAGGGCTAATCAACATGGCTTCGCTAAAGGCCAGTGACTTCGGATTCCGATGACGTAACAGCATTTTGAAAGATCTAAATGAGTCAACCTCGTGAGCTCTTATCATAGGGTGTCTGGCAATCGATGATGTGGAGCTTCGAGCAACAGATTCACTGGTCTCAGGTTGTTGTGTCATGAATTGTTTTAACCGATTCAGGACGTGTTCTGTCACTCGCTGTCGTTCTGCCAATGTAAATGTCATCACAACTGCAAGTGAACCGAGGGACAACGTCAGAGACAGAATACTCAGACAAACTGGTTTAGCGATTGTGTAGAATAGACCCTTGGGTAGTTGAGCCGTCACATACGTAAAGGATAGGGCACATTTTGATTTGTGCTAATGTCGTTTGCCAAGTAATCCTCTTTGAATTGCGAAAATAGAAATACATGTTTCTTTTCAGTTTTCTGGACTGGCTCATTCCGTTTGCCCACAATGATATGTGTCTATGAGCTTTACAGGATATCTGTTTGCTGTCAACGTTTTTCTTAGTAACTCTCCCTCCGTCTGCATCTTATCTAGGGTGCAAATACGCCTGGTTTTATGAAATAGGCTTTTGACCAAACCCTACTTGGATGCTATCAGGGCAAATCTGGAGCAATGAGCCAATAGCTGTAATGTCCCATCCTCACACCGGGTGAAGAACGCATCCAGAAAAGGCTAAACCACCGTTTGACCTTCTTTCTTGTGACAAGAAAAGAAACAAACTCCGTATGCATGTGTGTTCGTCCCTGTCAAGGCATATTCTGAGTTATTACCTCTGCTTCGGTTAACTTGTGGCAAAACAATTGGTTTCTCAAAATCAGGTACGGCATGAACAGAAACCCACAGCGGACACAGTATGAGTGTGCACTTAGGGCCACAGCATTCTCGTAGTCTTTGAAGTCGTCCCGAAGAGATATCAAGAAAACCCAACTGCTTAAAAATATTGGACTTCTGTTATGCTCCAGACCAGTGAATTCAGGCAACTATCATAGAGGGTGTGTCATGTGGACAAATCAAAGTCCGCTCCTGCTCCTTCCCACCCCCAGGCTCACATGAATTCACATTACGTAACAGATAATTTGATCAGCTGGTGCATTGAGGTTACACATCCAATATTGTCTCGACAACACAAACGCATAGCTTAAGAGAAAAGCTGCCTTCAGTGAAAATGTATCGGAAAATCATTCAAATTCTGCCGCAAGGCCTAAACACAAAGAGGATAGGATGAACACCCACACACACCCACACGTCGATTCAGGTAGTAGCCGATAGGACTTACCATTTTCACACCAGTCAGTGAATGTTGCGTATAAACAGCGTCCGATAATTTGGACAGCTTCATGCGGTTACAAACAACAGTCTGTAACGGTCATTGAGAGCCACGTGTTATCGTCCGAATCACATTCTTGTGGACCGCGTGTGACGTTGATATGTGAACGGTCACAAGCTCAGACCACTCAGTCTAAAACAGTCACCACGCTTGTACTATGTGCGTGTGAGCACTACAGTTGTTCTACGGAAAGTATCACAATAAACAAGGAAGTCCTCTACTCTCTGGAATTCCCAATAATCCTCATCAGATCATGAGAACGTCTCCCAGTTGTTCACTGTTCACATCCTCACACTAAATACAAACGCGCTCGAGCACTCTCATGTAGTTAACACGAGAACCATATATACCAGTGATGTCCAGTTGTAAACGTGTTCACCGATTATTGTGAAAACAAACCGCAAGTGTTCCTCCACTCGTGTAACACTCGTATTAACCATAATCACAAACAACTTGTGCAGTGTATCAATGGGTGCAGACTGTTCACAAGGAAATGGAGACTATGTCTGATCACGAAAGTTGGGCAACCAGTTGGATGCAGGACTATGTTGAATCACAACTCGATCAACCCGCTTGCCATGGTAGCACTACGGGAAACTCCAAATTCGAACCCATATGTGACAATATCCTGTTAAAATACCTACCTCACAGTTGCGTCTTACGGAACTAGGTTGTATGCTCAAAATTAGCACACGAGATTCCATTCATGTGCATTTTGTATACTGCGTGAGTAAGCAAACAGAATGCCATCAAGTTCGTTTCAGNCCAAGTACATTTGCTTCAATGATACCGGAAAGCGTCGCCTGACGAAGGTCGCTTGTGCCCCCAAATGTAATCGGGTCTTGAAAAATGACGGAGGCGCACATTTGTACAACTGTATTACACAGTGATCCATATTTCCATCACAGCCGACTGACGATGTTGACAATATCAATGCTGACCAGTCCTTCGAACGATAAAAGTGTCATCCTAGTTGACCCAGATAATTAGGGTTTTGGCGCGTGAAACTTTGTACGGTTGCTGTGTTGAATACGATGCCAATTCATTGCTTAGTCGTAAAATTGCATTACACAAATGGCAAGTTGCACCTGCTGCAAGATTTAGCCCCTCGTCGCTTCACTGTACGAATATATTTGGATGAGTGTAAACCGGCTGCAACTTACAACGACACCAATGGATAGGAATGAACCGTGTGATATTGTATTCCAGGTTAAACTCTTGTGAAGGCATTTTTGGGAATTCCAATTGATCGAGCAACAACGAATGATTTTGGATTTAGACGAACAAGGTTATCACGTAACAACTCTACGTGATTTACTTTGGGCGTACGGAAATACTTGGTTCGGTGGGGTACAGAATATCTCCAGATGAAGGTTCTTCCCTCTTCTTTAAAGGTCCAGATTTGTCCAGTTATAAATCTGTATGAGGCACTCCAGAAATACATTGAACACGGAAGCATCTTGGGTTTCCTCTGTAGGTCCATAGACTTAGTAGTATTGACTGAAACTCCGCTAATGTTTCCTCGTAGGAAGATCTCTTGTGTAGATCCTTCATGTACAGCATCGGTGTTCTTAAAACTGTTGCACTGATTTATGAATTACTGAACTCAAACCAAGAGAAATTCATTCGTCTCATTTAAGCCTTGTTCCACAACAGACTGCAATTAGTTACCAGATACTCCGTTGGACCCAGATGAAGGCACATTTATTGACTCGTAGACCAAAAGCAATTATTCCTCAAACAAGGAGCACCAATTTAGCTATAATCAGCAGATTTATCGAAGTCACAGACTGCGCCAAACTTCACGTAAACCTGCACATATCGAAGTACTGCTTTCTAAACGTCTGTCCGATTGAATACTGCACAAACTTATTTTAAGTGGTCCATGCGGTTCTCCGTTATGAAATAATCTTTCGATATTACATGTCCCAGCATACGCCTTCTTACCTGACATACCGAACCAAGTCAAAATAACCTGAGATTCACGCACTTCTTTGGTGACATTCATTGAATTCTAATGACCCAGTTGCTGCAAGTCGAAATTCCAAAGTTATGGAAATTTGTAGTAGCCTGAAGATGGGAAAGGAATAAGCTTTAAGAACCGTAGTGATAGACAATTTAATTCTGTCAATATAATGCGCGACCATAGATAAATCGACCCAGTGAAACTTCACCAGTCGATAAGAGTTTGTGCGACCCTTACCTTGAAATATCTTCCAACTGGATTCAGCTCCGTAATCGCTTCTACCCGCACAACCGAGCATTTTGCTTCTGTCTACAACAACCGATTAACCGAAAGAGTTTCACACCACACAGCATTGCCATTAATAGCTTGGACCGATCTTGCTGGTGGTGACTCATTAATTTACTCAAACAATCTTCATAAAATTTTCTGCGGAAAATTTATATCCTGTCACTGAATATAGTCCCCTCCCCAGAAATGTTGCCCAGGGGACTGTTCATGTATCATACAATGATGAGTGGTCACTGGTTAAGGTGAAGGATAACAATGTGTACGGTGCTGTGAACTGCTAGCTGAAAAGCAAACCCCTCTACGTTCGAAGTCACACTATCCATCATCATATGGTATGTGGCAGTTTTGTTAACTGCGCATTATGGTGCGTCATGGTTGCATATATCTAGAAAATAGTATCATAGCGGTTATTCACACCCAGAAACTCTCAACCAGAAAAACATCATTACACATCCAGTCATCTTAATCCATATCAGTTTCTTTTGTACACATTGGTGTCATCATGTGTTCTCAACTAAGCAAACAACCAGCGTAATTACCCATTGTCAACTGCGGCTCGACAACCTACCTTAAAACTGTTCAGAGCTCCCCAAGAGGACAGAGCAGTAGAAAACATGAACTTGCCGTCAACCAAATATTGTCGGACTCTTCAACATAGTTTGAAAAACTGTTCTCAACCCAGCGGCACAAACAAGACCAAAACCACTGCCTTGCGTTAGGTAAGGCTGGCCAGACACTCCGTATAAACTTGGAAGCCATGAACCACTATGAGAAATTGTTTTCCTTGAGTTACGTTAACGAATATCACCGGTTCCTCGGTAGCATTGTTAAAAAATACTTTCATCTTAGATTCTTCAGCTCCATTCCTCACAGGTTGTTAATGTCAGTCCGACTCCACAAAAACCATCAGTCTTACATTCACCGTTTTTATCCGCTAGTCGTTGACTGTGCATATCATGCAGCTTGAAATGTTAAATCTCAGCTTCATTGTTCTCAGTTAGATTCCCAAAATTATTTGAACATTCCAAATTATTATATTTGTTCGCAATAAATGTGCTTGTTTTGGTAACATCTGGTAATCACCAAGAAAACCTGTGCGAAACAATTAACACACTACTTTGTTGGAAGGATCATTGTTTTACAGTCGTTCCACTTTGGACAACAGGGTGAACTTGTACCATCTTTTGTTCTAACTGTTTCAAATGACATTAACGCACTCCGAACCCAAACAAAAATCAGCGTCACGCATTTCCATACTTGCAAAATGTTTATAATCTCTTTATGAGATGCAAGTCACTATGGATTATCTTAGACAGCCGAAACATTCATTCTCATGCATAAATCAAAACACGATTGACATTCAGTGCTCGTCCTCCCTCAGCCAAGCTTCAGCTGATATGTCAATAATGTAATCTCAGTAGCTACCCGATTTTCAGCACCCATTCCTTAACTCCAGTCACCAGTATCTGACCAGCTTCTGTCTAATCAGCCGTTACGCAAGTCCGTAGAAGTTATCTCGATAGCCAGTTGGGAAGAAACCATTCAGGTTCTATGGGGTTGTCACAGGACAATTCGAGTATTGCAACACTGTTGCTGGGTGACTTCCAACTGCTCTGTGGCTTTGCAATCGAATAGTGCCAACGGGCACTCTACACTGTTTACACAATTAGGTTGCACTGTATCAGCAAATGTTTTCAAGTAACATTTTAACCTGCTCACTGGTACTACCAAGTTTCGTGGTTTGTGGTCATCTTACTAGCAAGATGCATGTGCAACACTTCAGAACCAAATTCAACTCGTCACCGAGAACGATGCCCACGCAAAATAAGTTGCAGCAGAAGAGTTTATATTCGCATAAGCAGTTATTCCAAAGAGAAAAGACTCAAGAATCTACGTGCTTGAAGTGGACTTCTACATTCCAATATGCTGTCAAAACTAGCTCGCTTTTGAATCATGAATGCAATGCTACTTGCCTAATAATGATAACACTCAATTGACTACAAAATTCACTTTCCTCCTAGACTTCTATTTATTTCTTTGATTGTTACACGCTTCCATACACTCTTGTCCAACCAACGACTTTGTGTAATTCACGCAGGTAAGACGTAAGTTTCCGTTCCAATATTTTTCAGGGACTATGCAAAATTGGGGATACTGGAGTAAGAGTGAATTCTGTGATCGGTGATCGTGAACGCAAAAATATTTTACTTTCATTTGTAAGATATCCGCACCAAATTTAGTACGAATGAAGTTGAATAGTTTGGGCGTAGTTTTCACATGTTATTGATAAACAGATTGGGAATAACGCAACGTTACCATAAGTGGTAATACTTTACGTTTTAACCACCTCGGGTGGCCTTCCTCAGGAGTGTTGTAATCGAAATTTCGATTTCGGATTTGGTGAATGATCACCAACCGTCTGTTAGGGCAGCTGTCAATCAATAAACATCTTAGAGACGTCTTTCAATCCTGGAAGCATTCAATTGAATTATTCAGTGCTGAACTCTGATATTCCCTGATATATGTTTGATCTACGTTTTCCTGACTGCCTTCAGGTGATGCAATTTGCAGTCGCTACATACACCACTTCGACTGGTCGACTCGGAATAGTTCACCCGGTTCGCCAACGGGCCAACTGCGATCTAGATGCAACCAGAGTTTTCAAGATGAAAACATGAGATATTTCTGAGTGTTAATGGCACGCGCCTTTCGTCTATCGATAGCAGCTTTACTACAGTAGTGGTCAAAGTTAAGAACTATTTGCATTCGGTTTGTATATTTTCTTTACTATTCGATCAGTGTCAGCAATTCTTGGAAGTTTGAGCATTAGTGGACAAAAAAGCTGCATCTACTCTAGAGAACAGGCATGACATTTTGCGTTCGCAGCTTCTGTGCTAAATCCCACTGTTTTCACAAATGTCAGTTATTCGCGTCATATGTGTTATTTGTAGCTATATGTAATACCACAGTGTTAGAGCGCATGCATCAATAGCTTGTACAGAAAGAAGAGGAATTACAATTATCTCATCTGCGACAAGCTGACGCAACTTCTCAATGTTCTCTGCGTACGGTGAGCCTAAGTGATTTATCAGGTGAACTTATAAGTATTGAGCCATAACCGTGAGAAAACCCGCCTACTTCATCGTGATTGATTTATCAAAGTCTATCAAACGACCAGCTAATCTGATTTCTCATTGCTTCAGTTCTATATGCTAACAAGTCGGAGGTTTATGTCATTTCCCCCACCAGTTGCACACTTGCCGTTTGCTACAACAACATCTAAATGACGAAGTGAAATCATGCGTCAAAGCCATCATCAAATTGTTAAACTTCCGTTCGATGTTCTCAAAGGAACACTCAACAAAAGTGAACATTTGTTTTATTTCAGAGAAGCAACGAAGNCTGGAAGCATTCAATTGAATTATTCAGTGCTGAACTCTGATATTCCCTGATATATGTTTGATCTACGTTTTCCTGACTGCCTTCAGGTGATGCAATTTGCAGTCGCTACATACACCACTTCGACTGGTCGACTCGGAATAGTTCACCCGGTTCGCCAACGGGCCAACTGCGATCTAGATGCAACCAGAGTTTTCAAGATGAAAACATGAGATATTTCTGAGTGTTAATGGCACGCGCCTTTCGTCTATCGATAGCAGCTTTACTACAGTAGTGGTCAAAGTTAAGAACTATTTGCATTCGGTTTGTATATTTTCTTTACTATTCGATCAGTGTCAGCAATTCTTGGAAGTTTGAGCATTAGTGGACAAAAAAGCTGCATCTACTCTAGAGAACAGGCATGACATTTTGCGTTCGCAGCTTCTGTGCTAAATCCCACTGTTTTCACAAATGTCAGTTATTCGCGTCATATGTGTTATTTGTAGCTATATGTAATACCACAGTGTTAGAGCGCATGCATCAATAGCTTGTACAGAAAGAAGAGGAATTACAATTATCTCATCTGCGACAAGCTGACGCAACTTCTCAATGTTCTCTGCGTACGGTGAGCCTAAGTGATTTATCAGGTGAACTTATAAGTATTGAGCCATAACCGTGAGAAAACCCGCCTACTTCATCGTGATTGATTTATCAAAGTCTATCAAACGACCAGCTAATCTGATTTCTCATTGCTTCAGTTCTATATGCTAACAAGTCGGAGGTTTATGTCATTTCCCCCACCAGTTGCACACTTGCCGTTTGCTACAACAACATCTAAATGACGAAGTGAAATCATGCGTCAAAGCCATCATCAAATTGTTAAACTTCCGTTCGATGTTCTCAAAGGAACACTCAACAAAAGTGAACATTTGTTTTATTTCAGAGAAGCAACGAAGTCCTGAACTGACACGAACACGAGATGTTCAATTAATTGGCACTAAGGAGAATTTCGTATTTGTGCCGGAAAAACAAGACAACCATCAAAATACAGAACGCAATAAAAGCAAACCTTATGAGTGAAGCCCTAGGTAACAACCGCCGAGGTGTGCTCATCAAAATACAGACAAGTGAAGTTCCTCGCGCAGGGCTAGAAATGTGCTGTTTGTATTCAACTGGTGTGACATGAAGTTGGCGCAGTTTGTTTGCAGTCCGAAATGTTTTTACAACACAATAAAATTGCCTAGAGAGCTCGTTGGAATGTGACAAAGTAACGTACTCAAATCTCTGGATGATTCCTCGACTTAACACATTTCAGCACATATTTAAGCAAATATGCCACAACTGAAAATGTGAACATTTCTCTTAATAAACCACTGTGCAGTTGCCATGTGATGAAGTGGTAAGGAAGAATTTTCCTGTGATGAAATGCGGTGACTGTCCAGGACACATCACTTCAAACACAAAATATTTATCACTCATATTCACTAGTGTACTCGGAGGCTGATTCCTCTTCCATCTTCGAATCAAAGGTAGGATGAAGAAATGAATACATTCAACAATAATGAAAATCTAGGAGGGTTCGTTTGTTGGAATGAAGTGAAGAAGTCAAACGGTATGTCCACCGAAAGCATGCTAATGCATGTAGGTTCCATCAGTTAGCCGGCTCAAACCAAGAGGATCAATGATATTTTCGATATCTTTGCAGTTCCATGTTGTTCGTTTGTTTTTCACTATTGAATAGTCAGGAAACTGGTTATTGGCAGGTTGATTGTCACTCTCATCTGATCACAGCCTTCGCACTCAGACAGACTGTCCACTCAGCCTTTCGAGAAAAGAAGTCAGTAAGCTACCACGAACAATGACGATCAAGGTACCTAGAAGTTACGTGTATGTGGCTGTGATCGAATAATTCAGCATGTAATCTCGTTGATGTCATTGGTGAATTCACGGCTTCAACAATCATTTCACGAGCATCGAGACCCAAGTTCAAACTTCGTTGCCTCAGTGATATGCATGTCTATTATGAAAACATCAAGCAATATTTCAATGATTAGTGTATTCCAGCTAACAAACTCCAATAATCACATCAGGTTTGCTCTGGTCAGATGCACTATTTAGCGGGGAGTAGCAAATCCGTTGATATGAAATGTTGCCTTGACGTATCGTATCAATTCACCAAGTTTTTGCAAAAAGGGAGGAATCCGTTCACGGTTAACTGATCCACATGTCTAGTGTATTATATTCGCTCTCATAACTTTGTTACTCTCAGCAACCTATTAACGGAGTGCATCATTACCGGTTCTCCTCTGAGCTAAACCAACACAGCTGGGGTCGTAGAACACCTACTTACATCGACAACAAGGCTCGAGGCAACAGTGTCTCAGACACACAGTATCGGTAGGCACTGTGGAACAAGACGAAAACTGTCTGCACATGTGCACTCCAAATGAACATATAGGAGTGCTTAGGTTATTCAGCCGACACAACAGTGTTGTATGGAATCAAAGCGTTTATGACCAATTTATCATATAACTGTTCAATAGGATCAAACGAAATTCGACCGTATGAAACTCGAACACCACACGTGGTCGACAGCTGTGAATGGCTCGAACTATTGTCATTTGAGACAGAGATATATATTTTCCTGCGTTTCCACTCATTCTCACAACCATGTGATCTGGTTCCTCACGAAAACCTTGTCAGTGTCTCAGAGCGAGTGTATTGTGAACACAAATGTGTATATTGCGGAAGTTACATACTTCACAGAATGGGAAGCAAACTTGCCCGACAAAAGTCTCTTTGTTGAAATGGAGGCAAACAAGACACGGAGGAATAGAATTGAACATTGGCCAATCGATTGGATGTGATTTGTCAATTATGTGAATAGGTGATTTCGGTCATTCTCGACAGGCATTTGCGATTAAAGAAAGTATGCGTGAACTGCATATATATGGAGGCCAGAACATGTGGAACGGTTCACTGAGACTCCCCGAAGTGGGCCTGATGACGGCCTACGGTAGGCGAGCGAGAGTGATGTTGAAAAAGAGAGATTGTCACGCGTGCTTGATGTGCGATTTGTGTTCGCTTTGGACATCACAACACTTCACGAGAGGGCCCTTAACAAAACCGTTTGAGCATCTCTTCAGATGCATTAGGAATTTGAAACTCAATATTGGCTTCCCGATCGACGGCTACTGTTCTCCTCTCCAAGTATCTCAACTCAACTCAGTAAATGATGGTGAAAACCTGATAATGTTTTACTGTTGGGTCATTCTATGAGCCTACTGGTTACACACATACTCAACCCCCAACCGTGTACGAATAGACCCTGTCGGCACTTCGATTACTCTTATCTATACAGGCGACACTTAGATGGCACATTCTGCCTGATAAACGATACCGAACAGACCCACATTCTGTTGGCCGATTTCAGTACTGTGCACCTCATGATTACGTTTACCATCGAAGTAGGAAAGAAAAACAAGCTGGCACCTCTAGACTCTGGATTGATTCGTGCATTGGTTATCTTAGGTCAGAGACCAATTCAGAGGGTGAAAACCGGCAGTGAACGATACACAATTTGTCAACTTTGTTCACAATGAAGTATAAACGGAAATTACTAGTAAACAGTGTGTAAAGGATTTGCAGACCAGATATCTCATAAGTTAAAGTTCAACAATTCCGAGTCATGCTGAGTCGACGTGGATGTCAACAACGATTCCTGGACAGAAAATGCAGCCAAACTTGAAGAGTGGACTCCCCTGCTAGCACACATTAGGGATTATCTAGGGATAATTTACGGCACTTTCGGGATGACATACGCTCGGCATTTGATTGGTGTTACGTTTAGGGATGAATTACGTCAATCTTGGGATAAAATACGGTTGCGTTCTTGTGACCAATGAGGGATCAACGAGAATGAACTTGAATAAAATGTTGCGTGATTAATGTCGTTATCATCACTGGTCTCCATAAATTTATTCATACGGGAACCGAGGAGCAAAACGTTCAAATATACGAAATCACCCATTGTACGTATACTCGTTTTTTGTTTAGCTACGCTTCAACGCAAAACGCGTTCAATTTCATCATATTCGAATTTCATTCGGTTCATC
>QNGE01002661.1:0-21621 GCA_008508345.1 Paragonimus westermani
GAAAACTCGCACCTCCGACCTGACAATCCACCACAATGAGACCATAGGAAAAATTTACCGCAAATTTCACTGGGCCCTTCAAATCAGTTCCAGTGCATCAGAGAACTGTGGTGGTTACTACATGCCATAATAAGAAGTGGTCTAATGCGCATCTAACAGAAAATTACTACAACCTGTATTTTTCGTTGCTCAAAGTGCTGTATTGATCGTTTCGAAATGCCGGAGGAAATGATCATAACAGCCTGCAATTCATGATCTATAAATTCCGCTACTTCCTCGGGCGGCAATGATACACAACGTACGCAAAGTGTTCCACACAGTCTGTCGATCTCGTAGCTCACTCACATCCGCTTCTGGTATTTGCGATTGCTGGTAGCAATTTGACCATCTTTCATCCCATGGGCGCTGTTCAGAACGTAACCGATTCACGCTCTACCCTTGAGTCGATCAACTTAGTAACGTTTATCTGTCTACCTGTCCATTCATTTGTCTATATATGTCTAACGTTTAATCAGTTTTTTGTATCCAGTATGTGTCACAACGAATGAAAAGACGACAGGGACTCAGATCAGAGAGGATCGTAACAGTAACCGAGGAAATAAGTTAAGTTTTGGAAATCGCAGTACATGTATCTATACTTACGATTGTTAATCGTACCTGACTGTGTCTCTCATCAGAGGTATTGTTATCTGACGTTCGAATGCCTTGTTGATGCGTACCTCAGAACTCTAGTTTTCAGCCCAGACCATACGCTAGCCAGTAGACTATCACTTTTGAGTCAACACAGTGCTTTCAAATACAATACGATTTAGCAGGGGAAGGTTTATGCCTAGGCGGGCGATGTTCGTGAAGCGAGACTATTGCTGACTGATTGGTTGAACGCACCTTTGTATCATTGAATTGTATTCCTCTTACTGGGCCATGCATCTCGGTCGCTAGTCACCTAACGTTGTTCACTTACTCGTTTCTTGAGGCATGCACGTCTTTTGAAGGTTGTATCAATTAGATCGCATCCATCGACCGTGTTGCTTTGTTTGTCTCACCCTTTCGTGCAGTTTGGTGCGACGCGTGGCGTTCCAGACATTGATCTCTTACCTAAACCATACACTCGTGCAAGATAGTTAGACGATGGGAATATCGGCAATCATTGGTGGTACCTGTGACGGCGTATAAACCATAAAGTTGCCTTGGACAATAGAGATTCCAATTCCAGATTCAGATGCAAAACTGTCCATCAGCAACACCGAGTGCTGTAAACTCAGCGGACAGTGAACTAAGTGCAACCCCTCAGTTGTGAAATGGCCCATCGTTTGTTCATTATCATTAGCTGAAACCGTCACATTTCGACCCGGCGTTGCGTCCGTTGGCTTCAGACGTCGTTAGATTTGAGCGGTCACTGCAGCGGTACACTTATTTTTCGTCAAACTGGATTTTGACAGTCCAGTCTTCATTGTGATTTTATCATGATTTCTTAGCTATCCATCCTTGTCTTTACATTTTTTCAGCCGCGTGCAGTTCTTATGCCACATCATAAAGGTCGCAAAAGGCTACACCTGCAGTTACGAGACAATTTGGCCCGTGTCGGTTCTGATTTGAAGACGAAACTCTACCAGTCTGTTCATGCTACCTGGCGAACAATCCAAGAGTTTGCCCTCTCACATCGGTAGGTGGTTACTCGCATTATTTTCCACTTTGAATCACCGTTCTAATATGATTGTATACAAATGATTTTTCATTCACAACGACCTAAGGTTAATTCGCCACCTGGTCAGTTCACCAGCCGACATAATCTACCGTGTTCTTAACACGAAAAAATATTACAGCGGCTTGCTGTGTAATTTACCCGTTTAACTACTTAATAGCTTGTCACTTTCTGAAGTATCAATGATCACTGTCGTGAGTGAAATATTCCTACTATTTTATTGCTTGATATGGTCAATGGTATGCTTTTGTCTTATCGTATATTTGACTTAGTACGGTATATGTTCACTCATTGTTCCTCAGCTACTTGGCTTCGTCACGTGACACGACTGCTAGCACAATGGTACATTTCATGAGTGTGTATAAATGGTAGCCGTTCATAATTCGGACCGGTAAAATCCCGACAAATAACCACGATACATTGGGATTAGAAAATCCAATTGTTTGGGCTCTGTTATTTTATTAACATAAAACACCATGTGCAATGCTGCGAAGATTGATTTTCGCGACTGCTGACAATGGTTATCACTATTTTTGCCCTTTCAATGGTCCCATCTCTCTGTTTAGGGTTGGATCTACCACGAACTCTGCATCCAGGTTCACTGTACACCTACTACTGTTCTTTCTGTAATTCTTAAATCATGTTGAAGGCACCTATGTGTGCTCGTTTCACCATATTATCTCATCTTCCATACTAAGATTCGACAACATTATGTGAACAGAATTATGCACAAACCGCATAATCGGGAGAAGCCTTGGTGGTGTACAACCAAAGATGCCATTTATCAAAAATTTCAGTACTTATCTAAAAATGTAATTTCTTCAAACCATTCAGTGACGTGATGAGTAAATATGGTTAGAGAGCATTAATTGCTTCTGAAATATCACCGTAATGCGTAAGCGTCCAGTTAAGTAACTAACACCACGGTAATCTACACTCTTCCTCACTAACGTTTTTGACTGCCGATCGACTCGATCAAATTTTTCTCCAGTCTTGTTAACAGAAATGGGGGAAACAAATTTAGTATAGTAGATAGGATGATTTCATTCTGGAATCATTGGTTGAAATCATTTCAAGGTTATTATTGTTCATCCTTGGCTTCACCCGAGTGTCGGTCTCCAGCAAAGTTAATTAAATTTCGGAATAAGGATTTGTTGTAGTAGTAACGATGTAACGAACAACTGTTTTCAGTGATTATTTTTGAAGCCAGCACAACTGAAGAGGTTTTGTCAAAACGTGTCATGACACAAACCGCGAAATCCCTGGAGAGGCTGTCAGCGCGTCACTTTAAAGGTGAATGCTGGGATCCACATAATTGGTTAAACGTGAGTCATACGTTGACTGCATGTTTTGCCACACAAATGCTCCTATGTGGTCAGAGTAATTATAGTTGTAATTATGATTGTAATTATAGTTGTGAAAGTTGGAAGAACTGAGCAAGTTTCCATCGAGAGCACGGGTTAGGATTCCGTCGTCTGGTTGCAGTTGATTCGGTAGTCGCCAGAAAGCGTTGGCTGCCGCCTTGGGTTGAGTGATGGCGATCCTGTGGACACCGGAATGTTTTGGTGACGTCTGTGAAGTGGTCACCGCCAGTGAGATTTGGGCCACTGACGTTAGTGATTGATTTACAGCAGCAGGTTCCGATCCAGGTTGATTGATGTTCCCGTACCCTTTTTGACAAGCACCTAACTGTACAACCAGGGTACGCTGCAGTGCAACGGCAACATGAAGACGAATACATGTACATTGATAGATCGTGAATTGGTTGCTTTTCTTTCACGCTCAGTTTCAACATAAGCATTGTAATGAATCATATTCGGTGGATTACCGCTGGAAAAGTACGTCTAAGCTACCGGCAGACGCAACAGTTAAGTTGATCGGCTACAGTATCCTCTTTAAACGAGGCTTAGAAACACGGCCGTCATTTCGAAAGTGGGCAACATCTCGTGTAGAATTTTGGCCATCATTTTCAAAGTGATCAATTGCTCTGGATGACCAGTTTTGATCCGTTTTTGATCTTTTCACCGCGTCATGTGTACAGATCGTTCTTGCCCTGGTTACCAGGCGTTGAGTTTGATTTCGTTCTTGTTTAGATGATACAATGCCATCCAAACTGATGTATTGACCTGTGCATATTGGTTTACGATGTGCCGACTTACCCGGTTTGCCACCTCGGTTTCTGGTCAGCCTGACTCCCAAAAATTGGAACGCATTGTTCGATCTCTGTCTCGAGATGGAATTAAGTGTGCAGCATTAGAAGGCTGAACGATAGTTATCAGCTCATCGCTTCGTTGTAATCATTCAATTACACAATGAGCCAACCACATCGGTGATGCAAACAGTGACTTCAAATTTTTGAGGGTCCAGGTTGCCCAGGATGGGTTCGCTAGTAGTGGACCTGGAGGTCTTGCTTTTCACAAGCCCTTGAAGGGCTAATAAAACTCGACTTACTGGAGCATATGTTATGAAAATTCATCGAAAAACCCTAGTCACTCATTTTTAATGTATCATTCATAATGTAATATCGGCCTAATGACGAATGTTTCATGTTTTTGCTGTGAATAAATGACTTATCGTGTTCCCTAACAAAATGTCCTGTTAGGAGAGAGTAAATCACCACTCAGTATCTCACGAGGAAAAACAGGTACAACAATGCCACCAAACAACTGAGGTTTTGAAAGCTGTTCTGCTCTTTTCACTCCGTTTTATTTTTTTGAAGAAGGACATCCTTTGGTGGCGCGTTAGGCTGCTTCAATGGCGGTCATGCTGCTCTGCGCAATCTAGGATAATAGACGTTTCGTTTATTTGGGGCTATATTTTTGTCTGCACAGTGTCTACGGCTGCAGTGCCAACACCTCTTTGCGTTGCTTGTTTATGATCCATGACGGATGCTATGATGATCTGATAAGTTTGTAACCTAAAGACATAACGAACTGTCTGAATTTTGATTCAAGTCTCTGTGAACACGTCTGCTTAAGCAAGGTGAGTGACATTCAAATCCTGTTAATTTCAATTGATATTTTTAATTGTGATGTCTATCAATAGAATGAATTACGTCGAGTTCACAAAACAACCTCCGTCCTTGAAACTTTGAACAGTCGATTTCCTCACACCGTGTCTTACACTTCTAGTCCGAAACACTGACTGTAAAGTGATAACTGATAGCAAACGCCATACTCCGCATTTCGAACATAACATTATGGTTTGAACAGTTGCAACGTTGACTTGAAGGACGACTAAACGTAAGTGTTACTAACAATGACAGCACGCTCATTAGTAGACTACGAATAATATAACAGATAACGGTGAATCTGAAGCACTTATGCTTCTTGCGTATAATCCTTTCGTTAATGTTTTTTTCTTCGTCAAAGGTGGAAAAATATTTATATTACTTTGGCATTGCTTGTTGGTTCATTCGTACGTTGAATTAGCCATGGGCCGTATTTCTCTCTGTTGCTGTTTACAAAACCACACCATATGTGCTATCTTCATATGACGATTAGTTGACTTATTTACAGCTTGTGGGAAGTAGTTATGACCTACCAACAATGGGTAATATATGAAACCATCGACGTGTATGAGCCACATCAGAAAAGATTGTTACAAGTAGGTGAGCCATTTAGGTTTAAAAGTTAGTACGCTTGGTGCCCCCATCTACATCGAGTGATGTTTTTGAATAAAATGCGAGGTTACATAGTCAGGCTTCGCGAACACTGTCTTCCTGGTAAATTGTTACTGAGGCAATGTGCTAAAATGGTTTGTTAAATCCCTTCACGACGATACTCTACCTTGGCGTAGTATGACTGCCTGCGTTGCGATGACCTCTTGGGCTAAACTGGGCGATTTGATGATCACACTGATAGACCATACAGACCAATGGTTGGAGGTCTGACTGGTGGTCGTCCAGCTTGGGGGTCGAAAACAGACTGACATTCTTTTCCGGGAAAAGTACTAGTTCCAGCATTCACCCACCCACCCGCTGCCTTACGGTACAGGCTTTCGGACCAACGTTTCTGGTTGGAAACCCTACTCGTTCTGCTGTCTAGATCTGGACATCCTGACCGCATCTCAGCACATATACAACCGTGAATATGCATAACACCACATCGGCCGTCTCCCAGTGCCAACCGGTTACCCTATCCATTGCAGACAGCAAGGTGATTAGGCGTAGACGTACTTATGCTGATACCCCCCCCCAATGTCCTATCAAATTTAGCTCCGACTCCTCTCGATCCTATCTCTAGTGATTACACCACAGATCCCACGGCAGCTATGGCTAATTATGGTTGGTCCCATCTCTTACCACCCAACCTCTTATTTCCTTCTTCTCTCTTTAGAGTTAGAATGCGAGTTAATATGAGGTGCTTTCAATTTTCCTACTGTGAAACTCCTAGGTCAACAGGGCTGTCCCTCACTAACGTCAGACTCGCTGATTCTCGATGTCTGCCGCACTTCAAAGATTAGGATCCAAAACACTGATAAACCTATCGATCTAACAGCATCCGCTCTATCTACTCGATGCTGGTTATACACTTTGAGTGACTCCACGACCATGGCTTCTAGTCAAGCTATAGTAGGTATAGTTCGTAGCACTGTCCACAGTCGCATTGCTAGATTGGATTCCCGTCAGCAGTAGACTTCAGGCCGTCCGGTTTGCAGCTAGCTCTAGGCGCCAAATCTTCACAATTCTTTTCATTGTGCTTGCTTGTGTCCCAACTGACCGAGGTGATACCGATGTCAAGAGAAGGCTTTTACTCGGATCTGGCCACTTTCCTGGGTCGACACATGGTTGCCATATAGTCATTCTGACCGAAGGCCTGAACGCCTACTTCAGTCACCTTACTAAGGCCGAGTCCCGTCTAGGCGACATGTTTGAGCTGGCTTCACATCGCTCGGATGATGGTGGATGGTTGTTTTGTCTGTGCGCCGGTCATAGGCTATTTTTAACAGGCACTAATTTCACACATCGTGCGCGTCGATGTTGTAGTTGGTACCCCTGACCTAGTCGGAACTGGTCTGAGGCAGAGCACATAGCTGTTAGTTACAAGTAATGTGGTTTCAATCAGAACTGTCGTTTTCATTGAAACGTCTACTTTGATTCAGATTGTGTTGGTACGATGTCTTTTTGTTCTTGTGCTTGTCGGTAACGACCCCATCGATAGCATTGACTGGCTACTTAAAAACCTTCTATGGCGACGGTAAAGCGTAAACACCAAGCTATCCTAGAAAGCAAGCGTTGCAATTCTCACTCCGAAGATCCAAATAGCTGCTGGATTCACATCCTACAGATCGTTAAGTGCGCGGTGCGGTGTCTGGTGAGTTGGCCAAACGCTCGTTATCTGAGAGATCCCTGGAGTTGTTAGACGTTCTTCCTCCTGGCTGTCCATATAATATTCTTAGGAGAGATATTCGTAGGGAGCTGACGCACAATCTAAAGTTAAGAAACTGAAAACCGCTTTTACTTCAGGAAAGACCGGTTGACTCTTCCGTACTGTTGGTCCAGAGCGTTCGTTTATCAGTGAAACTATCAGCAAGGCTGATGGCACACTCATCATTTATAGGTCTAGAAGGTTAGAGAGCTGGACGGAACACTTTGAAGGTCAGTTTGGCTGGCCGTCTTCTGTATTTGAAACACTGAGTTCCCTTTAACAACTTCATCAGTGCAGAAAGAAGACATATGTTGCGATATGTTAACATTTCGTTTACTCTCATTAGTCGCAAACGTAAAACATGCAAGTTATATGTAACAACCTATTGTGTCATCACCAGCACAGCAACCCTACGAGTTGCTTCAACCACTTTTGTGCACATAGCACCGGCCGGTGAGTTATAATCAGCATAGCTTCACTGAAGGCCAGTAGCTTCGGGTTTTGATAATTTAACAGTATTTTGAACGATCTAAGTGGATCAATTCGGTGACCTGTTATCATGAGATGTTTGGCAATCGATGATGCGGGGCTTCGAGTAACGGATTCATTGGTTTGAGATCGTTGTATCATGCGTTGTCTTAATCACTTCGGGACGTGTTCTGTCACTCGCTGGGATAGCTGTCTGTCTGTTCTGCCTACGTAGATATCACCACAGCTGTAAGTGAACTGATAGACAACGTGAGAGACAGAATAGTCAGCGATTGTGTAGAACGAGTCCTTTCGTAAGTTGAACCAAGCGAAATTGAGCAGCCGCGTACGTACGAGATAAGGCAGATTTCAATTTGTGCCTGATGTTTGCCGAGTGATCTCCTTTGAATTGCGAAAATGGGAATATATTTTTCTTTTGAGCTGTTTGGACTGGCTCGTTGCATTTGCTCCTCATGCTATGGGTGTATATGAACTTTCCGGGATATCCATTTGTCACTAACGTTTTCCTTATTACATCTTCCTCTGTATTTAGCTTATCAGGAGTGCAAATACGCCTGGCCCTATGAAATAATGTTTTGACCAAACCCTGCTTGTATGCTATCGGGGCAAAGCTGGAGAACGAAAGATATTTTCCGTCCCATATTGCCTTGCGGTTCACCGATCGCTGTAATGCCCCATTCTCATGCCTGGTGATGAGTTCATTCAAGAAAACTAAACTGCCGTTAGATTCCTTCTGCTGAGACAGGGATAGGTTTGGGTTGAATAGTGTTAAGAAAATTAAAAAAGCAATTCAAAATGATCTGCTTCAGTAAAAATCAAAATGTCATCAACACACCGTTTGTACAATAATGCTTTGGCAGTATTATCTGAGACTTGCCGTTCTATCGTTCCCAAGAAGATGTGGGCTAATGGTGGACCTAACGGACTACCCATGGCCACTCCGTCTATTTGTCTATAGGAAAATCCCTAAAAAGTGAATCTGATGTTTTCTGTACATAGGAAGATGAGATTCTTTAGATATTCAGGCGAAATACCTGTATCACAGTTTTGGCTCAAAATAAAATCACATGAAAACTTAACTCACGAAGGAGAATCAACGTCAATCGAATACATAGCTTGGAACTCACCGACATGCATTCTAATGTGTCTGCCAGTTCGAAAGAATCCTTCAAGCAGTGGGGGGATAACATTTTGGGAACAGGGTCCAGAATCTCAACCGACCATCTAGCAACTTTGTGATATGCCGAATTGCTCATACACATAATTGGTCGCAGGGGTGCTCCATCCTTGTGTATTTTCGGTGCACTTCTCATTCGTGGTGTTTCCATCTCGATTGGCTTCATGCGTCTATATTGATTTTCAGATATATGGCTGTGCAACAACAGTATCTGGAGTTGCCTCAATATTTGCCTTTCCAGCAGTATGTTATTTTCAGTCGTTTTACCTTCCTTAAACTTTTGTTGGTCTCCCAAAATAGTATTCATTTTCCTCCAATAATCCTCCTTGCTCATGATGACCTCACCAGAACCTTTATCCGGCTTTAGAAACACTAAGTGCCGCATTACCCTCAACTCTTTCGTGGTTTGATAGTGTTCCCCTTTCAGACAACATTGCTGGCGAATGGGTGCTGATAAAAATTGGTTTGAAATTTCTACCAACTTTTGCGCGATATCAGCCCGTCTGATCAAAAGAATTGAGGGACAGACACTTCAATTGAACATACATATATCCAAATTGAACTTGCCTATTCAGCTTTTTGACTTTTTTGGGTGATACTTTAAAATTCAGTCCAATGGAGAGAACATCCAGCTGCGTGAACTGAGTTGACGACAGATTGTGTATATGCTTTAAACTGTCACTCATTGGCTGGTCGTGAAAGAGAGCTCCGCAGAGAACGAAGAGGTGTGACCTTGGTATTACGAACGATTTCTCTGGAAAAGCTTTCACACTTTATGCGGCACACTAGTGACAATCCGTTGAGGGCTTCAGTGACCCGATGGTGGGTTTCTATAAGGTTGTTTACTTCATCTCGGGCAGCCTCGATGTGTGAACTGTATTACCGCCATAAATTTTCATTGTATTGTCTTAATCGGTAGATTTAGATCCACTTACTAAACCTGGTGTCCCCAGTTGAATTTCGGCTTCCGGATACAATAGGGCTGCTGGTCCAGGTGATCTCGTGCTGATATTTTTCAGAAAAGGTAAAAAGACGTTAGCGTAAGCCTCAGCTCGTTTATTTCCACTTGGGGCGACGGATAACACTCCTGTGTCACTCGACAACTATCACCGTATTCAGTAGATTTGTCATGGTCTCTTACGAAAACCATAGAGGAGGTAGATTGACCGCAGTGTTTACTAGGGTTCTGGCATCCATTATGTTTGGTTGACTCACTGCACCTTGAGAGGGAGACATTAGGGAGGAACAAGCAGGGTTTCGCCCTGGGTGGAGATGTATTGATCACATCACTCTTCGCCAAATTCTGGAGTAGCGTCATGCGTATCTCCAGCCATCAGTTGCCGTATTTCTCGACTATGAAGGTGCGTTCGACTCAGTAGATAGATCTACACTTTTAGAGTCGGTTAAACGCAGGGGTGTATTGACCAATTCTGTGAACACACTATCGGCGCTTCATTTCCGTACGCCAGCTTAGGTTAGGGTTAACGGCGAACTGTCTGACAGTTTCAGTACCATCAGCGGTGTTTGCGTCAAGGTTGTCCACTCCCACCAATTTCGTTTAATTTGGTCATAGACGAAATAATGGGGGACTGTTTCCGACACCCATAAGCTTCCGATGTGGACCTTCTGTCTGGTGGAAGACTGTTGTTGATTAGACTGACGGCAAGGTGTTGGCGTATGACAACTTTCGCGCAACTCATAATGCTGGACGCTACTCCGCATTATGCTAAGTACTTTAGAATGCGCGTTGCGGCCTCAAAATGCAAAGTACTTCTGCAAGGTTGCTGTGACTACGTAGATTTGATGTTAGGTAATGTAGTCATGGAGGTTGTTGACCGGTTTGTTTACCTGGAGAGTTGCATCAGCAGCGGTGGTGGAGGTGTGGAGAGTGAAGTAGAAGCGCGTATCTGTAAGGCTATGGTGGTTTTCGCTAATCTGGAGCGTTTCTGGCAAAAGAGGTATCTCTCTGATGTGGAGTGGTGTGGTCATTGTGGGTCGGATTCGTCTCGCTTGATCGTGACCTCGAGAGCCGGTGACTGGAGACGTTATGTGATCGGGCCGACTGGCTCGACTGTTGTCGTTGTTTGGCCGAGTTGTCTGTGAAGTGAGCGCATTTAATGACGGGGAGCAGTGAAAGCCGTAAGGGAGCTGTCTAGCTGATGACGGTTTGTTTCCAGTTGTAGCTGAGCTGTTTGTTTGGAAGATGTAGGCACCTTAATCTGACTCGTTTGACTATGGGTAGAGTTTTTTCAACAGTCAGGTTCTTCTCCTCTTTCTCTTTCTGATCTGGTGCTTGGCTTTTCTCGTGGTTGTATGCCAACCAATCATCAGAGAAAAATACATGTATACTAGTGTTCTTGATTGTATTGATTATTTGAAATCGCTAAAGCGACTCCGTGGAACTATGCCATACGCAAGTTTGTTCATTTCCGTTTTTTTGGAAATCATTTTTACAATTGTATTTTCATGATTTTAGTTTCCTGCACATTTTCATTGAGAATTTATCGCTGTAGGATTTGTTTTATCGCTACTTCTAGCTTACCGATCCGGTCCGTGTCGAAGCTGTCTTATACTATTCTTGGATCGATAATCCAAAGGTTTATCTATGCCTTTGCATACTGTAGTTCATCAAAGCCCACTTAATCTCTTTTGCAAGAAAACCCTTTATGTTCAAGCGCTGTTTCGTAGCAGATTGGTGGAGCTCGGCTGACATCGCTCGGACTTCCCACTGACTGGCTGCTATGGATCACACCTCTCTATTCTCCTCCTGATCATGCAAGTGGTTGTGCAACTCTCATCCAGTCTTGTCAATTTACCACGAAACAGGGCTTAATGTCAATTAGGTAGTCTGATTACTGTGGTGAGAAATTCTGTGGACCCGGATAGTTAACATTTGTAATCTCCAATCCCCTTTCTTCCTTACTTCTAGGTCTGTTAGTCTGGCTACGATGTTTCCTCTGTACCATATTCTCTTTGAAATTGAACATACATTTTGTTTATCCCAAGTTCATATGTTGCGCATCATATTGTTCGTTCTAGCCTGCCGAGTTGTCATACCCTCTTGTGATTTCCACTAATAAAGCGGAACAGTGAACTCGGATTATCAGAACTCCATACAGTCTTTCGGTCTTGCACTTTAAAAGCGATGGTCTACTGGTTTCTTTTTTTCGTTCTCTCAGGTTTGTTGGGACTCAGACCGAAGATGTAAGCGGTGAACGCAACGATGAAAACGAGGATGCTAGCTCATTTTCGCGTTTTATATCAAGGTTAGACACGCAACCTGGTGAGCGGGACGATGCTGGCTCTTGTACCTCCGAGGACGAACTGAGTTTTAATGGCCAGCTAAATAACGGTCGTCGAATAGATTTTGTGCTTCAAGTGAGCGATTCGATGTGCTTATGTTCATTTTATGGTCTGTCAAAATAAGTGGTCTATTGTCTTCTGAAAATGGGACGAAGAGTGACCACCTTTGATCCAAGTATTCTTTGCCTTTTCCACATTAAAATGCCCGGTTGGCACAGTGAAGTGGTGAGAGCCTTCACCTAGCGACCTGCTAACCGTGTTGGATCAGCTACTGCTGACTGTACATTACTAATAATCAGCTGTTTTTTGAGGTGGGGCGTGAGCTCTGTCTTTTTTGTGTTCCAGCTTTATCCCTCCATTATTCGCACTCACGGTGATCTCTTGACCTTCTCCAGCCTAACTCCGTTGGGGGACCGGCTACCATTCGGATCGTATGACTGTCTTCGTTTCTACCGGCTATCCAGTTTTGCCAATCCGATCAGCTTAGGCGACACCAGAGGAGCCCTCAGAGGCGTCTTAAACTGACACCGTTACACGGTAAATCGTTAGTAGGATATTTTTAGCTGGGGAGGGTATGGGAGCTGGGAACCTGGATATTTGGTTTCCAGCTGGTGAAGTAATACAGATTGTTGTGATTCTTCCCCTTTCTCGTCTATTTATTCACGGTAGTAAGTTGTTGGCATGTACATCTTTTTACTTCCACACTTCGCTTGTTGCTCTAATTTAATAGACAATCTTCCTTATTTATGACTTCGCAAAGACGTATGGCTTTCGATAAAATGCTGGGTTTACGATGCGTGTATGCGCTCAGGTATGCACTATGGGTCCGAGACCCGACCCATTCTTGCGGAAGATGCATATAGACAGGGTATTCGATCACCGTTGTATCTGCCAGTTAACCCGTATCAAACTGACTGACTGCGTTGACAGCGCGACAGTCCGTCAGTGTGTACTTGGGAAGTGTGGGAATTCACGACTGGTAACCGAGGTATTGGAAATACGCGATCCCCGTTAGTTAGGTTGTATACTGCGTATACCGACGGACCATCTGTCACACTGTGCATTTTTTCAGTGTGGCCGCTGATGGGAGAGACCTTAAACTGGTCAGACAGTGACGGTTTCACCTGCTATGTAAGTTTCAGACTTTAAAATTCCGAACACCTCCTTTATACCAGTCCTGTCCGATTATCACCCAAGGCTGTTGGATTCGGGTTTTTCCTGCCTTGTTAGTGAGCATCCAATGATACTCACTACCCTCAATCTTACCCCGAGCCTCGGTCGTGTTCTTCCTGTTCTCCTGGATAACACATCCTCTTTGTGCCAAGTTTGTCAGTCAGATTCTCTGCAAAGGTGGGATTGAACACATGCCGTCTGTTCAGGGTATCTGAAAAAGAGCACGAGGGTTCACCCACACTTAGCAGTCTAACGAAACCATAAAACGACCATTTTTCTCGACTCAAAATTGCGCACAAACCTTTTACTCATGTCTTATTTTCCGGAGGTTATTGGGGCAAACGCAGTAGTTGCGTTTGTGGAATATTTTCAAACAGTATTCAGGTCGAATTCACCGAAACTAATGTGGCTGTGGGAAACACTGCTGACTACGTTCATACGCGCTTGTTCTTTTGTTTGATCCAACCTTACTTGTCTGTTCATTCCATTCTTTTTTTCACCAAGGAAGCACCTTTAGAAAGCTTCAGCGACTATTTGTTCGCCTTGGGTAGCCACGCTGCTTATTGGGAATCTGAAGATACATCTCTGTTTCTACTCACGGAAGTCTACTCCAAACAATGTGCTGCTCCAACTGCTCTTAATCAGAAACTGATCAAGGAAACCCCTACTGCCAATTCGATATGTAACGATGTCTTAAAACGTTCACCGGCACCGCAACCGCCGTTGTTCAGCACTCCATCAAACTTGCTGCCAGTCGCACCACACGCGGGTCTCTCCGCATATTCGCCCAACACGAGTGAGTTGACTGCCGCGTCCACATCGCAGCCGCCTTTGGTGCCTAGCGAAATGCCATCTTTTCCGATAACCAACCAATCGTTAACAGCAGATAGGGAAACACGTATGTTCAAACCTGCCCACACACCATCTCTACCGTCGCCTTCTACCAGTCTTTACACGCCGCCATCCGCAGCCGTTCATTCTAGTGCGCATCACTCTCGTGAAAATTTAGGGGCGAATATTCTCTCTCCACCATCTGATGGTAGGTTTCGCGTAACCGAATTTTGTGTTGATTTCTCTTACCGCTTCACTTTTTTCTCGTTAATTAAGTTAAACCGTGCACTTTTTGTTTGGGCTGTAAACGAACAAGCATCCACTGCAGCCCTAGAGAAGTCCGACAAAAGTTGTTGCATACATTTTGTCCGAATGATCACCACCGAAGTAATGGGACTTTAGTACTTATTTACAACATCAGCGCTACATTTATCACAAAATCACATCCGCAACCCATGATCATGCTACTGACGTGTCCCACAATTCTGGCGGAGGCGTTCCCGTTCTGTAATGGGTTAGCGTCGACCATTGTTTTGACGCTTGTTGGCAAGCTGTGGGCCGGTTCCTGGCGTTTCTCGTGTTGTGGAGATCCCACTAGGTAGAAACAACCATCCAGCACTTCGCTGCTGGTCATTATGACTGACTGGTTTCAAAAGCTATATTGTGAGACGAGCGCCGTTTAGTCTAGATACAAAGGCTGTTAGCTTTCTGATACACTCACCGTAAGCCACAGTATGAATAGCATCCTGTCTGTTGACACTGCGTAACTGTTTTCAGCACAATTTGATCTTATCAGTTTGATCAAGTCCAAAAGGGACCATTTGGAACAGCCCAGAACCTCTGACTGCCGTTTAGGTGAACAGCGACGTTATCACAGAATCCCATTGTGTTTGATTTGTTTGTGGCTTGAAACAAGTTTCTAGAAAGTGAAATCTGTTCATTACTAGCTAGGCTTGTGCTCGCTTACCACGCGCGGTACTACATATGGTCGTATGACTCCACTAACTGACCACGTGTGTAAGCTATCAGCGTCAAGGTAATACCTCATTTGTAATTGCACTTATTCCGACCAACATCCTTACGTTTACATACGTCGCCATGTACATGCCAGTAGTGCAGTATACACCATCAGTTCTGGCGCACGTGTGATTCCGATCGCCGAATCAGTTCTGCACAATAACGGGTTTTAGATGCTTGGGTCACTGAATAATTGTGTCTTTTAAAATCCCTTACTGGTTTCAGGTCAGTTACTGGGAAGTTCAAATACTCATCTCAGTAGTGGGATTGCCGTTTTCTCCGCTTATCAGCAACACCAAAAATGGCCTACTCTTCCTCAAACTGTACCTGCTTATCAATTACACCAGCCCACTCAACCGGATGTTGACCCTACACAATCCCAACCTTTCGTCGAACCGACAACCAGATCCACATTCCGTGTTGATGGTCCTCATTCTATGCACCCCAGTGGTGCTGTGCCTCCATTCACTCCGTTTATAGCACCCGTGTTACCACCGCCGGCGCAGTTTGCTACAATGCGTCATCATCTTGCCCACTCGCAGCTGCCTTCTTTTTCCACCACTGTGGCAGGACATTCTTTGGGAACAGTGCCTGTAGTCAATTCTCCAGTGCCTGTCGGACATACTTTTCCAGGGTCAACGCCTTGAGTTTCTTCTGACATTATGTTTCACCATTTCTGGTACGGGTTTCCCCTCAAGTGGTTTATTGTACGACATTTTGGAATCGTAACTCATCTGTGATTTTGTCCTCTTTCGTTTGTGATCTACTTGTGAATCGGAAGTCAAATTTGTCCATAGATTTGCACGTCTTTTCCACATCTCCTATGAATGTGAGAATTCCCGTAGTTATTTAATCATTTATCTGGAACTGATTCTAATTTCCGTCCCACTCGAGTACGCGTTGCTTCGTACTTATGGTTAAAATTTTGGTGGCGCGTTCCATTAATCGTCATAGTTTGTTCGTTAATAACCCTAAATCAAATACGTTTGATTCGAAATTGAACTGCATCGTTAGTTAGTATCGCACATGGCTGGCGGCATTCGGTTCGGATTAACCTGTCGCAGTGACCGAATTCAAAAGACGCCTCTGTGCTTAACCATCACCACAAGAGATCTGCGCTGCACTACTTGCGATTCCACTCATACCACGTATCTTGTGTAAGCCCGAAGGTGTGTGAGTGAGGCCTTTATGATCAGTTGTTCAATGCCGGCTAGCCAATTCATAGGCTAGCTCTAAATTAAAATCTCTATCTCTCGAGAAATAAACAGAGGCTGCATTGGTAAGGTCTTCACCAGTTCGCACATACGAACCCAGATGAAAGCATTTTAGTGGTGTTCCACATTTATTGGAGCTGGAAAAGGGTGTATTTGACACTATCTGCACTGTGAACTGTTAGAAAGCACTGCGAGTGTGTTCTATTTTGTGCCACTTTTACGCTTATTTGTGAGGGTGGTAATAACCGGATTTCGGTTGCTGGTCCCTTTGGGATAGGTTTACACCGTCGCACCTACTTAAATTAAAAAACTTTGAATATGTAGACCAAACCCATGAGTTAGACAATGTTTCTCGGTGAGAATCGTCTATAACGGACTCTTATGTTGACCATACCTGCCAGCCAAAAATGTTGTTTCGCTTTCGTGGAGCATGCTTACTGAACAGTTCAGACTGGCCTGTAATTGAGCCTTAATTTGCGTCAGAGGTAGCATTGGTTTTACTGGGTTGGTAGCCGCTAGAGGTACGGAGTCCAAGCGTGTTCACCAACAGAATTTATGTGGCATCCGCGATAGGGGTTGATTACGAATTAGGGTGGACGACCACGATGAATCTCCGGTGCACTTTTCTGATGACATAACATCAGTGGTCCACATTTATGGTTAATTGCCTTACGACTGTAACACTTATTCGGGTTACCGTCTCAGATATAACGGTCTCTAACCTCTGGCACATATCATGGTCCCCAGCTTTGTTCATACTTAATCAAGCACGCCTGTCAATGATTCACCTTATTGACCAGTGTCACACGACCCAATTTGTGGACCGTGTGGCTGTTACGTTGTTCCTATCAGATTATCCGCCATATGGATTGAGGTCCAATTGCTTATTGTTGTTGGGCCATGTTACATGAAACCTGTGTGTACTCCGGTCTTATTGGTGAATGGGAAAGATAAAAGCCGGCTGACCGCTGATTTGTCCCGGTGCTAGTCGTTTCTATTAGAATCTTTGTTCTTGTTTGCGATTTCCCACTCGGCACTTGCCAGACGTGAATCTAACTTCTGTTTAAGGACGATTTCATGTTCGCGCGAGCAGTGCTTGAGATGATCTTTGGTTTTGGTCTGTGGAGGTGTTCGCTACTTCCCTTGGGAACGACCGTATTTTTCTTTAAAACTCACAATTTAGCACTCCTCACGGATATGCGTTAAAATGGCCAGATGGTATCAACAACAATAGGTGAGTTTTTATAGAAATATGTACAACGATTTCCAGTTATCCCCCTGCACTTATTTACACTTTCTGTTTTATTCATCCATGTGCGTCCTGGGACCAATTATTATGTTTTCTCTGCCAGGTCTGTTCGTTCCCGTCCATCTGGCAGCTGCTTTTGCTGATGGACTCTATCACCTAAGCCTCAGGGTTAATGTGGTGTTGTTTAGGCGCATTCGTACTCCACGCTGATTTTGCACTAATAATTTCGCAAGTGTCTGATAATAATGTGAATACGATTCACGAGGGCAAATGTAAACAAATACGAACGAATTTTACACGGTTACCAAGACACTTCAATGTTTCTATTGTTTAATTAGGATTAGAGCATTCACATTGTCGAACAATGGGCAACAGGCGGCTACTCGGTACATTTCTAGCTCGATATGCATTGCTTGGCGTGCACGGTTCTCGTCTGTGGGTGTGATACCTTCTGAAAAAGTTTGACGAACTTCGGTGTCACTGCGGATACTTAGCTGAGAGTGGTCCCGTTTCTGGTTTTCTGCATAGTTACATAATTCAAGGTAGTCCAGTTCTCGAAATTACCTACACCGTGTTTGCCGAAGTTTCCTTTATCGCAGTTGGACAATGAAACCAGTGATACACTAAAGAGAACGGATTAAGGGAGCCGACAGGGTACTAGTGAAACCGCGTAATTTTTGACCATCGGCGTATTCCGCTATGTGGCGATTAGGATTAGTTGGGCTTTGCCATCTAAGAGACCAACTTCACCGAATGTAGTTGTGTGCCTTTTTGAACTTAATGCGTGTTTCTTTGTACGCTCTATTTTCCAGGGTCGATACTAGGAAACAGGGTCAACGCGCTGATTCTTGGTTATTCATTGTCGATCGGTAGTGATCACTGACGGGGTATTATTTTGCTGGATCAGTTCCAACACACTTAGTACCCTCTGAGGCAGCCACTAGTCAAAGGGTAAATAATCTCTCCCAGGAGATCTCCGTATTCATGTTCAAATTGATACGTGTGTTCCGAAATCCGCATACTAGAACAGGTTTTATTCAAGCCAACTAGCTTCATTTGCAGCTACAAGTGTTTGTTACCAGCCCCGCAAAGACACGCTTGGTCATCCACAGAATAGTAATACGCTTGGTACGAATCGAATTCTCCTACTTTTAAAAAGAAATGCGGAAGAATTTGGCCTTCAGACTATATCCCGTCCCAAAACAAGGATGAAATTGAGGGTTTTTATGGGGTACATGGTGACCTACAAACACTCTCGAATTAGAAGACTGAAGGACACTTACTAGAAATGATATTTAGGGTTACGAAGCCACCAATGAGCATGGGCCATAAAGGTCGAACAGGTAAAAGTGGCAAGAGTTTTCTCTGGGTAGTTCTGGGAATTTCTGCTCATTCTGACTTTGCAGAGTCGTTTTCTCCAGGGAAGGGGCGATTTTGGACGGAAGAAATAGGGTTTCCTAACAGTGCCATCACATACTTTTTAGCACCAGATGAACTCCCCTATAACGAATAGATCTGATTATGTGTGGGGTTATGCTGCAGTGTAAGTGTTGGCTGCAGTGAGTTTGCTTGGTGGGTCTAGCTATTTTGTTGTAAGTGGACTAGGATATATGATAAAAATACGTCGGCTACAGTGATTGTATGAAAACGAAGACTTTGGATTCGATGTAAAGAAAAGGTTTCGTCTTGTTATTCATTTAATCGTTCAGTGTACTCTTAGAGCTTCACCAACCTTGTGACTAGCAAGATGAACCACGTGTCGGTTACACTTTGGTACAAGTGTACAAAAACCCGTGTGTGTGTGTTGTCACAGCATTGGATAAAGATCGGGGTGGACTTAAGAGAACACGATTATCGTTATACCCCAGGTTTCTGCCTGGAAATCTGTGCGCCGTCGAATTAAATCCCACAGTGAATTTTACAAAATACATGTGACGCTAGCATTGGTGTTTAGTAGGACTATCGATGAGTTTGAAAGCTACTGGAGGAGAGTAAACTAAGTGTAGCGGTGTGTAAGCATTACCGGACTTTGACTATCCTTCCGCCCCGGGGTCATCCGATAATAGTTATCATATTCAATAAATGTGTCATGGTCTCTTACGAAAACCATAGAGGAGGTAGATTGACCGCAGTGTTTACTAGGGTTCTGGCATCCATTATGTTTGGTTGACTCACTGCACCTTGAGAGGGAGACATTAGGGAGGAACAAGCAGGGTTTCGCCCTGGGTGGAGATGTATTGATCACATCACTCTTCGCCAAATTCTGGAGTAGCGTCATGCGTATCTCCAGCCATCAGTTGCCGTATTTCTCGACTATGAAGGTGCGTTCGACTCAGTAGATAGATCTACACTTTTAGAGTCGGTTAAACGCAGGGGTGTATTGACCAATTCTGTGAACACACTATCGGCGCTTCATTTCCGTACGCCAGCTTAGGTTAGGGTTAACGGCGAACTGTCTGACAGTTTCAGTACCATCAGCGGTGTTTGCGTCAAGGTTGTCCACTCCCACCAATTTCGTTTAATTTGGTCATAGACGAAATAATGGGGGACTGTTTCCGACACCCATAAGCTTCCGATGTGGACCTTCTATCTGGTGGA
The DNA here is from genome assembly GCA_008508345.1 of Paragonimus westermani. Taxonomy (NCBI): domain Eukaryota; kingdom Metazoa; phylum Platyhelminthes; class Trematoda; order Plagiorchiida; family Troglotrematidae; genus Paragonimus; species Paragonimus westermani. The sequence goes on from QNGE01002661.1 coordinate 20,123, forward strand.
AGACTGTTGTTGATTAGACTGACGGCAAGGTGTTGGCGTATGACAACTTTCGCGCAACTCATAATGCTGGACGCTACTCCGCATTATGCTAAGTACTTTAGAATGCGCGTTGCGGCCTCAAAATGCAAAGTACTTCTGCAAGGTTGCTGTGACTACGTAGATTTGATGTTAGGTAATGTAGTCATGGAGGTTGTTGACCGGTTTGTTTACCTGGAGAGTTGCATCAGCAGCGGTGGTGGAGGTGTGGAGAGTGAAGTAGAAGCGCGTATCTGTAAGGCTATGGTGGTTTTCGCTAATCTGGAGCGTTTCTGGCAAAAGAGGTATCTCTCTGATGTGGAGTGGTGTGGTCATTGTGGGTCGGATTCGTCTCGCTTGATCGTGACCTCGAGAGCCGGTGACTGGAGACGTTATGTGATCGGGCCGACTGGCTCGACTGTTGTCGTTGTTTGGCCGAGTTGTCTGTGAAGTGAGCGCATTTAATGACGGGGAGCAGTGAAAGCCGTAAGGGAGCTGTCTAGCTGATGACGGTTTGTTTCCAGTTGTAGCTGAGCTGTTTGTTTGGAAGATGTAGGCACCTTAATCTGACACGTTTGAGTTTATGCGTATTTTTTTGTAATTAGATCCTTTCACGTCCCCTCTTCCTTCTCTGCTCCTACACATTGTTTGCTGTTTTCTATTTTCATGATTTTTGGCAGTCACCATCAGTGTCAAGCGTTGATATGTTAGTCTATGATGATTATGACTATTGTGATCAAACTTTGAACTTAGGTGACAAGAGGTGGAATGTATGTTCTAACTAACCACATATGTCACGAGCCCCTCGACCTTCACTAAGCTGTATCTGAAGTTAACTGATCAGAGGCTGCTGTGGAAAAGGCAAGCAATATATTTTAGTGCAGTTTGGGGGAGCTTGGTATGCCACGAATATGTTAATCTGGGTGCTATTTCATTAATATCTGGTGACGACTGTCGTGCGTTCTCCAACTCGTTCAGGTCATGAAAAGCATTTTGAGTTGGGAGCGTCGTAATTACCTAGTCATTACTGAACTGTATTTAGATGGTGACAGTCGTGATTTAGTGCGTACGTGCACTAAATTAACGTTTCCTCAAGTGTGCGCAGAAATACCAGACGCGAAATGGAAATACAAATAATTGCGAGACCGAAAATATATTATGCGATAATTAAAAATGGTCCCGATCAGCGTTAGTGTAGAGTTCAGACGGGCAATGGCCGATAAATTACGAACAACGTAACGAGTAGATGAAAAATATATTGTCGACACGTAAAATCGACGAGGGCGAGCGAAGAGCGAGATGAAACGTCAACACAGCAAAACGTCACGCGAGCAGGCACCGGAGCAGAGACGTTCGAGTGCGCGGGTGGCCTGCCGGTAACCATACTCGTACAAACAAACGTTGAAGGGCATACAAAATGTGGGGGAAAGGAGAGAGTACAAATGCTAACTGTAACTTCAACGCAGTTAGCCATAAACAAATAG
>QNGE01002661.1:26136-55757 GCA_008508345.1 Paragonimus westermani
TAGGGAGGATAAGGATCCGACCATCGAGCGCGCGAGCAAGCCGGAAAAAGCGTGTGTCGCGCTTGGCGCGCATACGCCGACAAGCATGCCAACAAACTAACGCGACCTCATGCATCAGGCAGACGGCAGGCAAAGATCCTTAAGGTCCTATGTACAATGTGAGCTAAGATTTTAGGAAGTATTTTACACATCGTGCAACAGGCAGACTGGGGTTATCTCGAGGTCACTACACAGCCCCCCTCCAGAAGGGTACTGCAGATGCAACTTTTCGATCTACGTGAGGACCAACTGTGTCCAGCCACTCTTGACCTAGTCTAGTTCATGCTGCACCGATCTGCGGTTGGTACTGCAATTCCTAGACGCCGCAGGTAAAGGAATACTAGTGCCAACAGTTCCTAGCGAGGTCCTACTCGAGTGTACTCTCTTACGGTGTCGAAACGAATGGGGGAATTTACAGTTCGCATGTAGTGGTCCTGGGGGTAAACGTTGTGGTCTCATAACAGTGTTCACGTTGCGAAATTCGATCGGCTCAGGACGTAAGCGCGTGCACGGAAATAAAAAGCGATGTAGGTAAGGTTGGGCATATGTACGAATGGCAAACCTACCTGGCGAACATAAATACGCAAACATCGTCGGAACGCTTCTTTTGGTTTTTAAAAAAACGGTTTGCGGATTTTTTGGTTTACGAAAGCTTTTGCGACTTTTTTTGATTTTTTCGTGGTGCTGAAATAAAACAGTACCTAACGAATCCTAGTCATCTACCACACGTTTAGGCCAATGCACCCTACTACCCGAACGTGTTACGGTTGGTGCTGGCGTAGTCGGCGACGTTGCGTTGGAAGATGAGGCGTTCGGACAAGGCTGTTCAAAGGCTGTTGCATGCCTGGTCGCCGGATACAGAGGAGCATTGGAGGCTTCCTCATCCCTTTCAAAGTAGGCAGGCTTCAGGCGGTCGATGCTAACGGTGTCCCGAATACCCTGGCGCCCGAGTACGTAGCAGCGGCCCTTTTGTTGAGGTACCTTGAATGGACCTTCGTAATGTCGCTCGAGAGGGCGTCGTGAACAATTCACGCGAACAAATACGTGTATGCAGTCGTGGAGGTCATTGGGAACAAACAGTTTGCGGTTTTCTTCTCGAGTGTCCGTGACTCGGTGGCGGCGCATATGCGAAGCAAGTCGCTTGGCGTAGGAAGCATCGTATCGGAGTGCGTCTATGGCAGACGAGAAGTAATCCTCAGGAAACCGCAGCGGTTTGCCATAAAGGAGTTCGGCGCTGGAAACGTGAAGGTCGGCCTTGAGGGCCGCCTGGATGCCGAGTAAAACCACTGGCAGGGCTTCTGTTCAACGGATTGCATCGATGGCGGCAAGGGCTGCTTTTAGTTGTCGATGAAAGCGTTCGACCATGCCGTTCGCAGCCGGATGGTATGCCGTAGCTCGTGTGCGATGAAATCCAAGTGCGTTCAACGTCTCCGCAAAGGACCGCTTTCGAACTGGGGGCCACGGTCGGTTGTAACCGTTGCCGGGCAACCGTGAGATGCAACCCAACGCTCAACAAATGCGCGTGTTACGGTGTCCGAGCGGACATCGGTAAAGGGACGGCCTCTGGGCATCGCGTAAAACGGTCTACCATCGTCAAGATATAGGTCATGCCACTTGAAAGTGGCAAAGGACCAACAATATCTATGTGAAGATGCGCGAGTCGAGAGATGATCGAATGACATCGGCCGATCGGGGCCGACACGTGGCGGTGTATCTTAGCTTGTTGACAAGCTAGGCAAGATCGCGCACATGTGCGAAGATCCTTTTGCATACCTATCGGAAACATGTTTGGCCGTAGCCCGGATGCCAGGATGAGCAATGTTGTGTAGTGTGTCAAACACGCGACGTCGTAAGGCTGGAGGCACGACTGGGCGAGGGTGTCCAGCAGAGGTATCGAATAAAATCGTTCCCAATGCTGTCGGTAGTGGAAGATCCGCGAGGCGCAATGATGAATGCTGGCAGGAAGTGTGGAGATCGTTTTCCGCGCTTTGTGCGTCAGCCATAGCTGACAAGTCGATAATGTCGTGGCCAACAAGTGCTGATACGCATGACAGAGCGTCAGCCAAAACGTTGTCACTGCCAGAGAAGGGTCTGTAGAGAACTGCGAGATGAAATCAAGGTGGCGCACTTCGCGGGGTGAACGGCGTCCGAAACGATTGCGGTAGGCGTATACCAACGGTTTGCGGCCAGTGAAAATCACAAATTGGCGGCCTTCGAGGGCGTATCGAAAGTGACGAAGGGTCGAGCTAATTGCCAGTAACTCACAACCAAACGTGCTGTACCTCGCTTCGGCGGGTAGCAGGCGTCTGGAGAAAAATGAAAGCGGTCTCCAGATGCCATTGACAAACTATACGGCACCAACAGCTATGTCGGAAGCGTCTACAGCTATGCTCATGGTGGCGTTAGCGTCGAAATGGTGAAGCATCACTGCGTCGGCCAGCGCGTCTTTGGTGCGATCGAACGACTCGACGGCTGCTTCTGACAACTGAACGTTGCCGTTGGAACGAAGTAAGCCGGTCAGAGGCTGCATGAGTTGCGCACAATGCGGATTAAAACGGCGGTAATAGTTGACCATGCCGTTGAAACGACGGACAGCAGAGAGCATTGTAGGGCGTGGAAAGTCGCGAATCGCTTGTACCCTGTCAGTCAGCGGCCGGATGCCGTGCTGATCGACATAATGCCCTAAGAACTCGACTGCTGGTTGACCGAAAACGCATTTATCCGCGTGTACAGTGACGTTATACGCTCCAAATCGTTCGAAGAGCAATCGCAGATGATTCTGGTGCTCTTCTTCGGATGCACTCGCCACCAAAAGATTATCGATGTAGGAATGGACAAAGTCGAAACCCCTAGTGACGTCGTCGATAAATCGTTGAAACGTTTGAGCGGCGTTCCGGAGACCAAACGGCATGCGCAGAAACTCGAACAAGCTGAATGGCGTAATTACCGCGGTTTTGGCAACGTCGTCTGCGGCAACTGGGATCTGGTGGTGGGCACGAACCAGATCGAGCTTCGAGAACACACGGGTGTCTTTCAGGCTAGCCGTGATGTCCTGGATATGCGGAATGGGGTACCTTTCCGGTACCGTGAATTTGTTAAGCGCGCGAAAATCTCCACATGGGAGCCAGTCTCCTGACTTTTACGGCACCATATGAATAGGCGAAGCCCAGGGACTATCTGACGGGCGAATGATGCCAAGCTCGAGGACGCGTTCGAACGCGGCGCGCGCTATCTTCAGCTTATCCAGTGTTAAACGACGGGCTTTAGCGAACACCGGCGGACCAGTGGTGACAATGTGATGCTACGTTGCATCAGTCACTGGCAGCGGCGAGGTCGGTTGTCTGAAGACGGGCGGAAATTGTTCGACAAGAGAAGCGTAAGTGCTTGTGATAACTGGACGATACACGGGACTGATTGGAACCGCGTTGGTTAAAGTCCCAGTAACAGACAAGTTCGTTTTGCGGTCGACTAGCCAGCAGGGTTGTGTGTCGACTAACAGGTCGAAGTGCTCGAGAAGATCGATGCCAATGATTGGCATTTGGACGTCTGCTACGGTGAAAAGCCATCGAAAAGTGCGACGAAGGCCTAAGTTCAATGTGTGAAGACGCTGGCCATAAACGGTAATAGGCGTCCCGTTTGCTGCACGTAAGGTTGACTGCGCCTGCGTGAGCCGCTCGCGAGAATCCGGTGGGAGAACGCTGATCTCTGCACCAGTGTCGATGAGGTCGCGAACTCCGGACTCGCGGTCTCGAATGAAAAACAGGCGACTCCGGGAGCCAGCAACGTCGGTCGCCGCGACGTGCTGGCAGGCTAGTTTCCCTGGTCCTTTTTGGAGAAGGAGCAGGGGCTGCGGCAGAATCGATCACGGTTACCAAATTGCTGGTGGTACCATCAGTGATCGGGGTTGGCACTTCCTGTGTGCATTCGTTGTCTCCTAGAAGTCGACCGGGCGGCTCTTTTGTTAGGCTTACGTGAGAGTGAATGCGGGCGCGAGTTCCGAGTGCTGAGCACCTGGATCTGGCGTGTGAGTTCGTTCACACGGTCGGTCAGGAGTGCCAGTGGTTCCGGCGCTCGTTCGGATACTTGGGAGACCTGTTTTCCGTATGTATCCCAGACACGATTGGCGGTATCAGCCCATTGCGACAGGGCAGCTTGAGGGTTGGCGCTAAGGATATTTTGCATATCCCTGAGGAGTCGTTGGATCCATATCTCCTTCAACAATGACTCCTCGAGCTGAGTCGAGCATGCGAGGCGTTGCATGTGGCGTAGAAGCTGTGAAGACTTCTGGTCGCTTAACTCGGGGAAACTCGGCAGCTGGGCAATGCGTTGACGGTCCGAAAGGCCAATGCGCTTAATAATGGCTTTCTTAAGCTGCTCATATGGTTTAAGGGAGTCTGGGATCTCCAAGATGTCGTCTACCTCGTCTATGACATGAGGCGGAAGGGCAGCAACCACATGGTGGAACTTCGTTAGTTCCGTGGTGATGTTTCCCAACGCGAATGTGGCTTCTAACTGTGCCAACCAGCTTCGAGGACTGTTCTCCCTAAAAGGTGCGTTCGGTACTGAAAGGGCACTGACGAAAACGTCTGGCGAATCAAAAACGCGTTCTTGCATACTTTTGATAGCAGCAGATATTGGATTGAATAAATAAATGGAAAAGTAGCGTGAACTTAAGTCAGAAAAACAAAATATACGTGCTAAAAATATAATGATGAACGGGCTCATCAGTGTTAGTGCATACGTGCACTACAATAACGTTTCCTCAAGTGTGCGCAGATATAGCATACGCGAAATGAAAATACAAATAATTGCGAGACCGAAAATATATTATGCGATAATTACAAGTGGTCTCGATCAGCGCTAAGTGACACCGATACGCGGAACAGCTAGGGAGGATAAGGATCCGACCATCGAGCGCGCGAGCAAGCCGGAAAAAGCGTGTGTCGCGCTTGGCGCGCATACGCCGACAGGCATGCCAACAAACAAACGCGACCTCATGCATCAGGCAGACGGCAGGCAAAGATCCTTAAGGTCCTATGTACAATGTGAGCTAAGATTTTAGGAAGTATTTTACACACCGTACAGCAGGCAGACCAGGGGTATCTCCAGGTCACTACAATGGTCTTCCATCCATACGGCGTGTAATATTCTTGAAATCCCGTTTCACACTGTATATAGGATCGTAAGGAGCTTCACCTGCCGTCAGCTTGCAGCATGATATTGCGCTTCTTTGTTTACATGCTTGTTGGTCTATGCGCGCCAACGGCGCCATGCTCACTCACAACTTGCTTGCGCGCTCATTGGTTGGGTCCTTAACTCTATTAGCTACTTCCGCATTGCTGTGTGGTTTAGCGTTGGTGGAAACTTAATGTAATTATCATAGTAATACACTTTTTGTCTCCCTCGTTTATTCGCGTTCCTATTTCATGTCTGGTATTTGTTGCATATACCTTGAAAATAGTCAACTTAATGCACGTACGCACTAAAAAATCATCCTTATACTTGAAATTGATTACATGAGTTCGGGTTGCACTGCATAGGCCGAAAATATATTCACGATAGAAAAGGCGATAGGACAACTCTTCGGGTTACACCAGGGTTAGTTGTCAGAAGGGAAGAAAGGCCGCGCCGTTGGTGCTTGTTTATTTTAGCTGTTGAACCCCCAAACGTTGACAATGTGCACAAGATTTCCTGGCTTATGCGGCATTGCTGTCGTCCAGGAGATACTTCACTGCTCGTACATCTTTCTGTTTACTATCCGGTAGCATTGTATTGGCAAACCTTGTGGCAGCATCCTGCATTATTCTGGGATTTCTTTATGCATAGCCCATAAGAAGGAATCTGATACATATGGTGCTGTAGAAATGAAATCCATGGTTAACGGAAGTAATGTTCTAACAAAAAGACGTTCCGTAAACCACAATCTTCATTATCCAGCTAACTGGCTAACGTGCCACGCCGTGTCCGCTTTTAAGAAGCGAAATTCTGTTCCGCAACACCCGGCATTTCACTCACACGTCCTGTGCACTCCGGCTCAGTTTGCGAGTGTTGCAGACCCCCTCTGTCAGGTGGATTTCGCCTGCCATTCCTCTCCCGTTGGTCCAATTTCGTTGATCGATGGATTTTCCGGTCGCTCACATTGTCAGCAGTCTCCTCGCTGTGGGCTTTGACCGCATTCTACAACCGATCCAAGGTTCTCGTCCGAGTGTTCGAATAATTGCGCCCCCCGATTTGGCTATCCATCCCAATTTCCCTACCATGTCTCGTCCGTTGTTCCGATTCAGTTGAGCGATGGCCCATCCATTCCCCAGTTCTGTCCTTGATCCTCTCACTGTGGGCTTTTGAACGTACCTCCCCGCCAAGTTGAGGCATTTCGCCGAAAGTTGGACTATTCGCACCTTCGATTTCATAATCCCCCCACGATATAACTAAACTCGGCGCTCTCATCGAATGCAGTATTCGGCATATCTTATGAGCAGGATTGGTATCAAATGCAGCTTCAGTTGGACAATGATAACGTGCATGTTGGTATGCAGACGTTAAGGCGAAATGGAATAAGGGTAAGAGTTGACAATGAATCATAATACCACTTAATGTCTTCGACAAACATGGTAAGCAATTGTTGACTGTGGAACTGACGGCTAGATCTTCTAAAAGACAATTACTGTTTTTGCCCTTATTCCATTATTGCTTGATGCCTGGATAATCCTGTAGCTCATTTATGATGCTGCCTGCTGCGTTTAAGCGCATGACCGTAGCCGAAGATCTTGTGTTTCTGCCCGACAGTTTGCGGAATATCTGGTGTCTCCTGCTTCCGCCACCAATCCACTGATCTCTTATGACTGAAAGTCAATTACGGAAGCCACTTCGGAGTTCTATTTCCACCAGAGGTGTGTACTACTGGCGGGCTCCAACAAGAGCGAAACCCGATTTCAGCGATTCTTTTCAAGAGGGGATTATTGTGAGGTCCGTGAGAATACAGCATCTGCGATCAGTTCCGAGTGGGATTCAACATAAACCTAACAAATCCCACACTACTCACTAACAAATACTGCATTCATGGACGGGTGTTTGCGCATTCACTATCTTGGTTTATCCAAGTTCCCGTGCAGAATTACTGGACTAATTGTAGAAACACTCTTGTCTTGCCACGTTTTCCAACTATCTTACCATCTGTTTCCAGTGCTGCCACTATTGTTATTCTTTAGTTGCATGTCTGCACTCCATCGCTTGTTTGGCTGTCCAAGAATTTCCGGCCGCTTGCTAGCTGGCTGGTCATGCTCTGCTTTCTGTCGTGCTTCCCCTACAGTTCATTTTCCCAGTCTACTTGTAATAAACACCGTTGTCCATTATTCGGTTTTCTGGTTTAATTACTGTGGAAAAATGGCACGGTTCTGAACGTAAAAACATTCCAGACCTATACAATTCGGTGAGCCCGATTATTAATCCGTTTTTTCCAGCACGTATTCTGGTTCACTGCAACGAACCCAAAATCGATTAAACCTGGTAAACAGTTTTGAATTCTGGGAATTTAGTTGCTGATAATTCTATTCATGATTTGTTCATATACACACACCTTGTCCTTTCGTTGATTTTGTGTTGAGTATATATTTGTTTTTGATAAACAGATTGGGAATAACACAACGTTTCTAGCAAATTGTAACACTCTACATTTCAACCACCTCGGGTGACCTATTTGCTTCATTTTTCCTTCATTCCGCAATGGACTCAAAAGAGAAGCCGACGGTTAGAGCAGTCACCATTACTTTTTCACCGTTCTTCGATCTTGTGTTTTATGTATTTAGAAGAAACCAACGCATCGCAGCAGATCAGGAGGAGGTTAGCCAGCAGCTAGCCAAGCCTTCCAAAGATATCACGATGCGAGTACGTGACCTCTTCCTGAATTTCACCCACTAAACATATGTACGAAGCCGTTAAGGAGGTTTTATCAAACGGATCACACGATATGATAGGTCATGGCTACAACAGCTCTTTAAATATCAACATTCGGGAGATAAGCAACCGACTGATTTGTTTCTTAAGGCGCAACAGTTGCTGGGCCCCTCATCTATGGATGAAACACTCCTTAAGAAGTTATGGACGCAACGTCTCCCAGCAAACACAAAGGATGTCTTTATGGCGGCCGAGTCCCCGTCCTTGTTAGACGCAGCACAACGCGCAGATGAGATTCGGAACCGTTTTTGTACCGGTTTCTCTTTCTCCCTTACAGCGGTGACAAGTCGCACGGTTGGGGTTCCTAAGATTGCCAGCTTTTCAGATCCGTAGCAGCCATCCCGTCCGCCGCCGCTAAATGATTGGCACACGATTTGGGCAGATGTTGCAGCCTTTCGGCGAGATTTCGCTTGTCACACGGCACGTTCCTCTTCGCGTCGACGCCAGATTAAGTCTCTACGCAAACACCCTCAGACGTCTAGCAATTTGAGCTGGCATCACTGCCTGTTCGGCAATCGGACGAAGCGCTGCGTCATCCTTTGTAAACACTTCAACCATGGCAACGCGTGAACCGAGCAGTAATTGCGACAAAAACGGTTAGCGCCTTCCTTAACAGTCACATTCTCACTTTTCTTGTGTGATACTGGGGCTGAAGTCTGCGTAGTTTCTCCACAATCCCAGCAGACGTCTTCCTTTTTACCCATGCTTTGTGCCGCTAACAGCAAGCCAATTTCTACATATTGTCATAATTCACTCACACTTGACCTCGGTCTCCGGGGAAAATTTCGATTATTTCGCAATTACAGCCGTACCCTCTTTTATTTTGAGGGTACAGTTTCATGCATTTCGATCTTATGGTCGATACTCGAATTCGGAAACTCGTCGATTACAAAACAAAAATTAGCGTTGACGGCACCCAGAAATACGCAGAGACCGTCAGCCTTCTTATCTTTCAACCTAAAACCACCCAACCCCACGCATCCTTATATACAGATTTATCACAGCTCGTTCGATTCACGATCGATCCCCCTCAAGTCATTTCTACTTATACACACCACACTGGGACTAGACGTCCACCAGGTTCGTGTAAGCCAAAACGTCTGGCCTCGGACAAAATTAAGGTAGAAAGGACGCAGTTCGAGCACATGCTCGAACTAAGAATGACCCGTCCTTCGAGAAGTCCATGGGCCTCTCCACTTCACATGATCTCAAATGGGTCAGATGAATGGCGCCTCTGTGGGGATTATTTTGGTCTCAACAAGGTCACAGTCCTCGATGGACATTCTGACATAGTGGCCAAATTGCAGTACGCCCGTAAGAAGATAGGACAAGAGTTTGCCGGTAACTGTTTATCGGCAACACGTAACACCAGTTACTGTCCGGTAAGCCACTTTGTCCTCAGTCGGGGTCTCTTCCTCAAAGAGTGCATACACCGCTGGCTAACTTGCGTCTTCTCAGTTTTTTGTACTCCACACTATCCCCTTCTACTTTGGGCAACATTCCCGATGCCAGGCCCAAGCCCACCTTTGGTGGAACCTCGACTTCTGGCCTCAACTTTGGCGCATTGTCTGCAGCCCCTTCTGCTGTAACTTTGTCGCTGCTATCCGTGAACGGCTTCAGGAGGTTGTAATGGACGACTGTGGGCAGACTAGTTGGGAACGTCTGCTCTTTTATTAGGCAAGTCGAATCAGATATCATAAGCTCCACGACGAATGGTCCTTCCCATTTTCTCCGCAATTTTCTAGGGGACATACCATTTTGAACGTATGTGACATTTCTTATTGATTCATATATTTATTCATGCTTGTTTGTTGATATCCATGTATTTTCTATTACAGAAACACTACCGAACAGTTTGTGGTCGTGACCTGTTTGACATGACTTCGGGGTGTCAAGTCCTAGTGGTAAAACGTGGAACAGCTTCCACAAATTTGTTAGAAACTATATCACAGCTAACTGAAGTCCTCCTCCAGCCGGGACTCTTCCACTGTCAAACAGCCGGCACTACGTCTGCCGATTCTCTGTTGGAACAGCGGCGCAGAAGATTTGGATGTTTAGCTGGCGAAACTCCGCATACAGGAATTGGAAAAATGGATAGAACTCTAAAGAATAACACGTCGGCGAACGACCCTCAACGTATGTATGCGAACATAGATATCTTGGTGATCTAATGAAGTCACCCATTGGTACACCAGTCTCCAGCCGCACGACTCAACGTCAGACAGACTTACCCTGGCACGAACTACAACGGTTTGTTGGCCACCCTAAGCCATACTGGTCCTTCAGTAAAGTATTTGAATCACACGTCAAGAATGGGACGAGTGATAACCAAGTCAGACTGAGATACATAATACGACATTGTGATGGGCGTGCGAAAGCCTCGAGTCAACATCGTACCATTCTCGAAGAGGCTCGAGGCGATTTACTGGCCAAAGAAATTCTCCGCAAACGGTTTGGACAAAACCACATGGTAGCAAAGGCACATATTGATGAGCATCTGGACGGGTGATGTCTAACGGACAACGACTCTGTAGCACTTGGTTCAGTTAGCTCAGAAGATGACAGTGTGCAAAGTAATACTTCGGAAATTGAATTACGACTCCGACCTTAACACAAGCAGAGCGATCGAAACGCTTGTTCGGGGATTACCCCCGAACTTATATTGGCGGACGAGGCTGCAATAGTAACTCGTCATAATCGTGAACCGCAGTTTACCGGCCTAACAAGATTCGTGGAGGAACGCACCGACGCCGCTCTCATGAGATACGGTGAGTTAGCAATAAGCCTCAACTCTGAACTGTATGACGGCCTCAGACCAATGAAGACACGATCGAACCGTGTTGGCACCAGGAGGAACACCTATCTTGTTCAAAGTGACAGTCCGATCTTGGGTAACGTATATGATTCTCGCTTCCGTTGTTCTGTGTGCGAAGACAATCACTTTCCTGATCAGTGTCCATTATTTCTTGGTAAGTCTGTAGAGCAGCATCTTTAGATCTTGCAAACTAGAAAATTATGCTTCCTATGTTTGAAAGCCAACCACATGGCCAGAGGTAAGCGGACTTGCAGCCCCCAGAGATGTGAACGGAAACACCACCAACTACATCACTCCGACTCACCAGATACCGTCGTTGAAAAGGCATCCATGGTTACGAGCCACCATGCAGCTGAATTTCACCCGCATGATACACTTCAAACATCCAAAGATAGCCCCCAGGTTGCTTTGGCCATCACTCTTTGTACTTTACGTTATGGAGAGAATGTCATACAAACTTGCGCATTTCTAGACAACGGGATGCAAAGAAGCTAGACGCAACTCAAATCGAGCACACTCAATAGAGAGACCATGTTTGAGTCGACAGCCGTCCAGTTGGATGTCGCTTCTGTTAAGTCTAACACAGTCAATCGTATTGAGCAAGCGGGGTCAGGGAAGACGTTGCTCAAATAACGTGCATTCCGTCCGAATGCTTAACAGTTAATGTCATGGTCGCAGTTGCGGGATGTATCGTTTGGCCAATACTCCAACGATAGTATCGGCGTATTGATCGGATGTGACGTCCCAGAAGCACAGTGGGTCATGGGTCATCACAAATGAAAGAAGCACGTACAATACGCGATCAAGACAGTTCTAGGTTGGACGCTAGAGGGCCCAGTCTATAGACCAGTCAACGCCTAGACGGCAGTGAACTTTGTGTATTTTACGCACCACAGAAAAACTTGGAAAAATTGCACCAACAAAAATTTATCCTTGCGGGTCCAACGAAAGAGGAGGAAATGTCTGTGGATGATCGTCAGGCCATTGGGATGATGGGGACTTCAATAGTTTTAACTGACGGTCATCACGAGGTAGCCCTCCCTTAGCACCCTGGATCCCTTCTGCTACTTGTCAACAGGCCCACCACCATGAGACATCTGCACATGCTAGGACAGCGCCCTATGAAGTGTGGTGACTTGGCACAGCATTATTCTCGTGTAATGGGTGAGCACATCAGTCGGGGCCATGCCAACTTAGCTCCCGGGGATGAGACAGCTAGTTGTCGATGGTATCTACCCCCATCATACCGTGTTCTATCCCGTTAAGCCACGGAAATTGTGAATTGTCTTCGAATGCGCAGCAAAGTATGCATGCAAATATCTGAATAATCAGCCGTTATCGGGGCCGGATCCAACAAATTCGTTGACTGGGGTCTTGTGGTGATTTCGACAAGAGAAGATTGCAATCATGGCACACATCGAAGTAATGTTTTATCAAGTTTGCCTACCAGATAGAGCCCACGATACGCTAAGATTTCTCTGGTTAGAGAGTGCTGAGTTGTAAGGCTCTCAGAGAGAATGCCACATGTGCGTTAATCTATCCGACACAACTTCGTCTTCTAGCTGCGCTACGTTTGCTTTGAGAAGAAGTATTTCCGACAACGCCAACCATTACGATGCAGATGCCCTGCGAGTTGCAAAGAACTCTCACATGGACCACCGCTTACTTAGTAAAGCAACCGTTGACAACGCTAGAGACTCCACCAATCAGCTGAAGACCTCATTGGTGAGAGCTGGCTTCAATCTCACAAATTGGACAAGTAACAATAAGAGACTATTATCACCGCTACCGGAATCAGACCATACGTTATCGACACAGCCGGCTAACATAGGCGAACCCAACGTGCAGAGAGCGTTTAAGTTGAAGTGGTACCTCACGGATGACGCTTACAGGTTTGATTTGCCACCGGTGGACAAGCTGTTTACTCGAAAGAACACACTTCCCTGTGTTTTTCCGATCTATGATTCACTCGGGTATATTGCATTCGTTACACTCCTTGCTCGATTGATACCCCAGAGACTATGTAAGTTGCGTGTGTCGCGGGACGATCTTATTGAAGGTGATAAAATAGCTTTGTGGAAGAAGAGAATAGCGACACCATCGTGCCTCAACCAGTTGTGGTTGCGAAGATGCATTATGCCCCACGGAATAGAACGCTGTAGTGACTTCCAGCCGTATATATTCAGCGACGCTTCTGAGACGGGATACGGCGCAGTCGCTTATCTCGTCATGTCCAAAGATTGTCAAATTAAACACTGTTTCCTGACAATCGCGAAAGCTCGAGTGACTTCCGTTCGCTTGACAAGTATGCCTCGGTTGAAGTTAGCGGCAACCGTCGTTGCGGTTAAACTGGCTCAGCAGAGAGAACGCGAAGTGGAATTGTCAACTGAATGTACTGCTTTTTGGACTGACTCAATGATCGTTTGCAGAGTGTGATAAATTCGACCAAGCGATTTTCGACCCTGTTTCTAATCGGTTGACCACAATTCACAAAGAGTCTCGATCAGAGCAGTGGCGTTATGCTGACACAAAACGCAATCAAGTAGACCTTGTATCGCGCGGCAATTTTGCTCTTGAATCTCAAATGTTGGATCCGTGATTATATGGCCCTGAGTTCCTACGCACTAAGGAAGACGAATGGCTACATTCTGCGGAAACCAGACCGGATTATCCCGATGACCAGTATGTTCTAAAGCCGAGTAACTTACTGTTGGTTTGAGACAAACCCTCAGTGCGCCCAGCTACTGTGGTTAACGAAATTCAGTTCAACAGGCGATGAGAGTGACGCAACACCCAACCGACGAGTTTTGGAACGAATGGCTGAGGTGCTAACCACTTACACTACAGACTGTTCAACGACGGCAACTCACTAAACCTAATTTGAAAAGAGGAGTTTTCGTGTTACTGCTAGATCTTGGCGCCTCAATAATTCATTGGTCAAAATATATTATCAAAGAAGCACGTGAAGGTCAAGATATTCGGGTAAGAGACGTCATTGTGAGATCACCTAACGGACAATTTCACAGAGATGTGAGGCAGCTGTGCAAACCCGAATGTGACCTTGTACTTTCTGACGCAGAGCAAAAATCACGACTGAAAAGTTTTCCATGAAATTGTGATTAAAACTCCTGCGGTTCACAGGCTTGAACAAAGGAGGGGGTGTAACATCACTGCAAACTTCCATCCCACTATCCGTCCACTTCCTCCTTTTTGTCGATATTATGTTTGATCGCACAATTGTGCCCGCATGAAGGTCGCTTGGCTGCCATCTTGAATTTGGACACTTCCTGTTTGTGCCCAACCACTGACCGTCAAAACCTCCCCCGGGATATACCATTACGAACGTATGTGGCATTTCTTATTGATTCAAATATTTATTCGTGTGTTTGCCGATACCCATGTAGTTTCTATTATAGAAACGTTACCGAACAGTTTGCGGTCGTTATCTGGTAAACTTAAATTCGAGTTGTTAATTCCGAGTGGTATCCCGCCAACCTCTGATGTAAAGCACAGAGCAGATTCTACAAGCTTTCGGAATGATGCCGGATAGTTTGCGACTGTATTGGATAATGTCTTGGCAGTCACGACCAACCGTTGAGCAGTTGGAGTGCACTGTTTGAGGGTATTTTTATAATCTCATTCGTCGTAATCTGGGAGACAGCAGCACCGCAGCCGTAAAAATAGTTCTGTCGTGTGCTCATGAGCGTACTACACTATCTAGGCAATTCTACACGATCAGTAGTGCGACGTACAACCGTATGAGCAAAGCTGCTTTTTGTCTGGCTGCCTTCCTTTAGACTGTCTGACAAGATGGAACCTTGAAGGACCAAAGTCCTTGTCAGCACACCCCTTCTGGGCGATACGGGATTGAGAAATGTTCGACGAGGCACTGGTTCAGCAAAACTAATTTTGCCATTCATTTTTGTTAAAGGGAATCTATTCTCCCTAATTATGGTCCATTTTTGATGATCTACCCGAAAACATTCATGGTTCCAAGCGTGAATCTTTTGCACCGTATCGTGCGGAATCTTAATGCCGACGCATGCTTCCCCACGTTTTTGGCTGAAACATACAGTGTACATTTTAGCATTTTAGCTGGGGTTCCTCAATAGCAATCTAAGCTTGTGTATTGTAATTAAGTGTGCCGCTTATACCGGTACCATTTTATTTTCCGGTTCCGTAAGTTGTGTGCACGTCCTACTGATATTTTTGCTCCTGTTTGTTCATTTTCTTTTCCAAAGGATAATCTTTTAATCCTCTGTTCTACGAGTACTGCAGACTTTCGACCCTGGTACGTCCGATCTGCCCGTCACAGTACTAACGCCTGCTGGCCTGCGATGTCAAGTTTAACTTGACACATGCTATATGCAGTAGTATGAGTCAAGATCTTTTGTTTTCTCGGGGTTTTGTTTATTGTCACGTTCTATGTTACTTGATCGTGTCTCAATTATCTATATGCTAGCCGCCTCTAGTTATCGCTGGCCACACCAGTCGCCAGGTTACTTGATGAATGACGGACACTGATAGGAGTCATACATTGTAACATATGTTAGAAAACAGCTACCTGAGCGCCAGAATATCAGTTTTGTACGCTGAATCATTTCTTCTGTTGCCTGTATCTCACGAAATTTATTCTAAATGCTTGGCCTTCAGTCGAAGTGTTTGTGTGTTCACAGGGTATGCTCAGGGCTGAGCAGATGGTCACTAGCGGTAGCATAATCAAGTCCTTCTTTGAGATGGGCTTAGGAATGTTAGGCACCGTTACTGAAAAATCCTGTTTAGCCAACAATAAAGTATGCTTTAAAAAGTGCTTCTCTCTGCATGCGGTCATCGAGGGTCTCTCGGGTGTGCGGGCCTTACATAAACGAGCTGCCCAGATAGGACGTTTCAGCTGTGTTGAAAGAGTTAGAGGCCAGAAAAATTGACGTAATGCTGCTAACTTACGTACTGTCATTCTCAGGGCGATGCAGGGTAATCCTGGGGAAAGGCCAGAGCAAGAACAGGTGGAAACAAAGAACAGCTAAACACCCAAGCAGCGTTTACAGCTGGTGCGAAGATTCATGCTGAGTTATTTGTTCAAGCTACCGGAGTTCGTGTTTCTCCTACACCCGATGGCTTTTTGTTTATTTGCTCGCGAATTCCCGTAGATGCTTTCCTAGTAAAGAGGTTCCAGAGAAATACCCGGAAGTGCTAGAATCGTTGTGTTCTCATTCTGAGAGGAGCGTGAAAATATGCAGACAGTTGTGGTGGATGCCCGTCATCCACACCGGTGTTCGCTACGCGTATACAACATACACTTGTTCATTTCTGGAACGAACGCTATTCTGAAAGATGAGCATTGAATCATAACCTTTTGCTTAATTAACCGGAATGAAGTGTGTGAAAGACACCGCTTGGCTCAGCGTTTCTGCTGAACACATGCAGATCATGCTGAGCAAGGAGAGCGACCCTGCTGTCTTTGCACCTCCAAAATGCAAAGTGCTGCTCCAATACTGGAACATGTCCACTTCTAACTCTCTGACTGCAGACAACCTACTCGAGGCTGTTGACACTTCCACATCCGTGGGTAGCACTGTCTCGTCAGCTTGTGATGTTGCTAGCAAGATAGAGGGGGCACCAATTGTGTCTTCCGTCGCATCGAAAATGGGCACAGCCCTTGCGAGCACCTCATTTCTCCGTATAACTTTCAAAGGTGGCACGTAAACAACGAAAGTATCGGTCGGCTCGCTGGATTTGATCATTATTGTCTTCGTCGACCAGCCGAACTCAAGTGAGCTGGTAGAAAGAGCGGTGTGACCACTCACCAGCGCGTATCTCCAAATACCTGTGAATGGCCAGCCCCGATCGACTAATCAGGCCGTACAATTAGTGACCACGAATTTTTGTGCAAATTCGGACGTTAGCCAGCCAAATACTTGGTTTAAAATATTAAGGCCCAGCTTGTTCTGCTTTGCAATTCGAGTGGATTTGTAGCGACCCTATTTGTCTATTGCCAACTGTGTTGGAGCTACGGTTGACATCGGTACTCTTTTTCCTCCTCCGACTTTCGTATGCGCTTAAATGTTTAGTTGAACGAGTATGGTTACCGTAAAGTCGCCCGCGCACACAAATTTGAGGTTCTGCTTCATCTTCGCCCGTCGGTTCGCTGTACTAATGTTTCTTCTATTTATTCGCTTAACCGCACATCGATTTTGCGTGTCGGCAATGCACCCCTTGTCTACTCGTTACGTTATCCTTATTCAACCGGCTGTAGCCGGTAAGTTTGATAACCTTGTGATAGCCAAGCAGTTAGTCGGGAAGGCCATAGGAGATAAAATCGTACCAGAGTAAGTGGATTACTCGCGTTCATACTAAATCTGATTCCTCATCCAAACCCCGTTTGATTGATTTTTATCCCCTCGCCAGAATTTTCTAGGATATTCCACGTCTCCTTAGCGAATAGTAGCCTTACGAGCCACAGTGGCTTTTGGCCAAGCCAACTGTCGTTATGAACGATGGAACATACGAATGCTACCGAGATGATATACTTGGGAGAGAAGGGCGACGGAACTTCAAATATTGAGTCCACCAAAATATGCAAACTAGGCAGGTGCCCTGCAGTTTTCCACCTGTGATGAGCGGGTTTGCTGGGTTCAGTAACCGGAACTGTTTCCTAACGTTGGCAGGGAATGTTTGCATAGCTGATGTAGGCAAATTCACAATAACACTTAGTGACCCAGCTAGATGTTAGAGTTCACAAACATGCAATGGCTACATATAAGAAAGCCGAGGTCAAGGACGTAGTCACAGATGATGCAGATTGGCAAAGCCACCTGTGCCCTTGCTATCTTCGCTGTGGTGTCCTCAGCAATATTAGAGGCTGACGAGATAACGCCCCTCAAGTGCGTAAGAGTGTCTGCAGTCTCGAGTAGACTGACTGGAAGAAAGAAGGTGGGAGCGAAAATGCCTCAGTCTCGAAGCAACACTTTGCACGTTGAAGGCGCGAGCGCATTCTGTACAAACTAGCCAGATCATCCGCCTTGTTCGGCGTGGTCTTGTAGTGACCAGCGATCGTGTGGCTTCCCTAAGGATCCCGGCTACAACCGTGCTTTAGTGCCTGTCCGTTCTGCACGCATGCCTCTCCGTGCGCTTGCTATAGGAGGCCTGACATGGACTCAGTGCCACTTTCTCCAGCCGTGCACGCCGCGAACTTTTGCCTCACTTCTAACGACGAAATCTATTTTTTCGTTATTCAAGGTCGTTTGATCTGGACCTCTTCGAGCGTTGCTTAGCGCACTCGAAGTTTCCATGCACTTCTTACTTGACGCGCTTTTGAGTGTCGGCAAATTGGCTGGGGCGGACCTCGCGCTTCTCTTCTTTCTTCACTTGGCTGCTGCCGCTGGTCCCAGATTAGACTAGAACTAACTGGTTATCGTATTTTCTAACACTGCAGGAAATATACAGATTGTTTTCAAACTCTGACGCGTTCTTCTGGATCGACGCCTGATAGAACTACGTTTGAATGCTCTTCAGGAAAAGCGTTTTTAAATTGTTAGTGGACGAGGGTCGAGCGCATACCCTCTTGTCCACTACAGTCTGCTATTCTTTGGTGGAGGGGCTAGGCCAGGCAAGTAGGATAGTGTTACCCTCATACCCCATGTTGACCAAAGTAACATCAGGAGGAAGCTCGACATCAAATTCGCTGCAAATCCTCGGGTGTTATTTCCGGATTGTTGTCAACGGCAAAACGGAACATGAAGAGCAACATCGAGCATTGTTGAAGAGCACCACAGGGAACGGGGAAATACAGGAGCGCCACAATTTTCGAGTGGGAATCTCAGACACATGTCTATCTGACTGTTAATTACGCTGTGAACTGCTAACCTTTCTGCCGAATAAAATGTTTCAAGTAAAATATTCCCTCGGATTTTTACCCCCAAATCATTTCGGGATCCTTTTGTAACACACTTGGTCTAATCACCCACTTCTCTTGAACTTTTTCCTGGGAAGGCTTTTACGGAGGTCTTGAGTGACAATCAAACGAAAGGCAGCATTTATGTTCAAGATTTTAAGGCTTAGCTTTTCATATGAATGTCGATGCAGTGAGGTTGTCGTTGAAACAGTGAATGTAAGATGTCGAACGTTGATGAGGGATAATGAGTGGAGTCAAGAACTTGACCAACTGGGAGTGGTCCGTATTCGTTGAACGTACAGTGACGTTGAAGATTTAGCCTGATTCTCCCTAAATTGTTTGGCGGTGTGAAGCGCCGAAGTTGAAAATTACTCGGAAAATGGGATGTCTTCGCTGACTATCAACCACCGACCGTTGGGAGAGGAACCAACACCTGAGCCTAGAGGAGTTGCATTCAGGAGTTTTTGTGATGCTCAGAATTAGGGACTTCGAATAGCCCTAGAAATCGTACTTGAATTGAAACCTCCCACGCAAGTAATAAGGCGAAGACCTGGTACTGGCAGCAGTAAGCAATTGTTATTCATGGATTGAGACACCGAATTTATTGATGTACAACAGTATTAGAGAAATCACAGCCTGTCATTGGCTGATCTCATTAGCACATGCAACATCATAAACTGTATGTTAATTGGTGGAATACGGAACAGATGAATTGACGAATAACGGAAGGCACAACACTAAGACCGTTCGTCCAATCCTGATGTTGTATCATTAACGCGATATTTGGATTGGCCGTCTGTCAGATCTTCTGTTGTGTCGGGGTTTGGATAATCGGTGAATCGAGATTTCCATCACAACCTTCCCCTCTTCTAGAAGCCTCCGCATTCATATTTGCCAATCGTTCTGATCTTCTCGGGGCATCGAACTCTTGCAGCACAGGGTGTTCTGCTTCCTCCATGGCCACTTTTTCAGTGCTTCGAAACTGGATTTGGTCAGTGTGTCTCCGATGAATGGTGGCATCGTGCAGGTCAGTAATTTCTACCATTGTGCTGCCTAGCTGGCGAGTGATCAATCCTTTGGCAGGTCGCAAATCGTTTCCACGAAAATATATCACATCCGTTGAATCTACACACTGAAGTGATGCTCTTAGTCGCCTTGATTTAAATAGCACCGCTGGGCTCTCCTTCGTTGTGCAATGGGCTGCGTTCCTGTACTGAAGCAGAAAGTTATCGAGAAACACATCCAGTTCAGCAAATGTTTTAGGATTAGTGGAACTCACGGCACTTTTGAGCGTTTTCACCAGATTTTCCGCGGCCCCGTTTGAACATGGATGTCGAGGCGCCGTTCGCAAGTGACGACACCCGATGCTGTCAAGCCACTGTTTCATTTCAGCGGAACAAAATTGTGACCCGTTGTCTGTCACCAACACCTGCGGAATGCCTTCGCGACTGAAACATTTACGAAATGCTTGCATGGTAAATGCCGTGGAAGGTGAGGTTGTAATAAATACTTCTGGCCACCGTGAGTATGAATCAATTAACACCAGAATGTGATAGTTACCGATAAGTGGTCCACAATAGTCTGCGTGCACCCGTTGCCATGGTACGTAGCTGTCCGGCCAAGGTGTCCAATTCTTCGGCCTTGTCTTTATTTTGTGGAGGCAGGAGTGGCAGTTCATTGCAATGCTCTTGATATCCGAGTTTATCTCCGGCCACCAACACGTCTGTCGAGCCAGGGATTTCATTTTCTCCACGCCCAGATGACCTTTATGCAAGTCGTCTAATACCGCCTTTCGTAGCGGTGGTGGAATGACCAATTGATCTCTCCGACACAGCACACCATCAGGTTGTATTGACAACTCCTCTCGGTTCTGGAATAATACTGGGTGTTTCTTCCTAATATTTGACGACCAACCCTTGGTCATCGCGGTAATTACCGTGCCATAATAGTTTTTAGTTGTCTTGATCAAGTCCTCTCGGCTTATTGGAATAGCTGGCGAAGCAAGCAAACAAGCTTCAGCGGCTGAAAAACTGGAATACCGTGATAAAAAATCCGCCTGAGGAATCTGTTTACCAGGACGATGAACGATTTCATAGTCGTATGCTGCTAGAACTAGACTCCATCGCTGTATCATTGCCGCTGATGATTTGGCAATTGATTTGTGGGGGTCAAATAAATACTGTAGAGCTTGGTGATCAGTAACAATCTTGAATCTAATACCGAACAAATATTTATGCAGCCTCCTGACAGCCCAGTAGACTGCTAACGCCTCCTTTTGTGTTTGTGAATATCCTTGCTCAGCCTTATTCAACAAACGTGATATGCAAATGATCGGATATCCCTCCTGTTCCAACACAGCACCAATGCCAACATTGGATGCATCTGTGATCAGCGTAGTAACTTTAGACATAGTAAATGGGGCTAACATCGGCCTTTTAATCACAACTCGTATTAATTCTCGCAGAAGAATTTCGTCCTTTTGAGTCCAAGACCATGTTTCTGCTGACTGAACCGCAAATAATGGTTGTGCTTTCGTCGAAAAGTTTGGGATAAAACGAGAATAATACTGCAAACATCCCATTATTGATCGCAGCTCATCTTGGTCTCTTGGCGATGTAACGGTAACCAAGGCTTTGTACCGGTCAGGGTCCGGCCTGTATCCTTTATCACATATGGTAAAACCAAGAAAACTCAGCTCTCGCACTTGGAACACGCACTTAGAAGGCTTTATGGCTATGTTCTTACTTCTGAATCGTTCCAGAAGTGAAAGCAACCTCTTATCATGCTCCTTTGCACTGTCGGCGTATATGATTACATCATCTTGATACGCGCGTACTCCTGGTAAATCGGCAATTACTTCATCAATCGCAGCCTGGAATATCCCAGCTGATACGTGTAATCCAAACGGTAAAAAATTGTACTGAAATAATCCCCAAGGGGTGTTAATCGTAGTGATCGCCTTAGAATCATACTCCAGTGGAATTTGTAAGTATGCGTTTGTCAGGTCAATTTTAGAAAACACTTTGCTACCGTGCAGGGCTTTCATGAAATCCTCCGGCTCCTCAGTTGTTGCTGCGCCCTTTTTCAGTCTTGGATTCAGCGTTAATCTATAGTCACCACATATCCTAGGTGATTTTCCATCTTCTTTCATAACCACAACGATTGGTGTGGCCCATGCTGATGAGTTAACCGGCGAGATTATGCCGTCTTCCTTCAATCTGTTGAGAGCATTATGCACATGTTCTCTCATTCCATAAGGTATTATTCGGCGCTTTAGAAAAACCGGGTCTCCTTGCACCTCCAGTTTTGCTGGCTCTACTTTCATCCCTCCTGTAAGTTGTGAACACTGAACTATCAGGTTGCGTAACTGGGCTTGGTACTCTTCACTTGGACCATTTTTGTAATTAGTATTTAGTGAAAGAGCACAATTGAGCTGTTTTAAAGCTTTTAATCCCAGAATAGCTGGACTTCCTTCCGACACCAAGAAACGCAGTGGAATCAGCTCATTATCATTACCTACAATCATTACATCAGCTTCACCTAGCAGAGCTAACCGATGACCAGTAACTCCGCGTATTTCCATCGTTGTTGGTCTCAGTTGAGCATCAGGGGCCATGCGATCTAGTAGCGGTTTGGAAATAATGGATTCGCTACTTCCTGTGTCCACAATGAAATCATACTTACATCCCGACTTGAACTTGAGGCATCTATGAATGAATTGTTCAGCTCTAGACTTCATTTGCAATGAATAAACAGCAGTGGACGGTTCTATAGTACTTGTCTCTCTAACTTGACTCAGGTGACATTTCTGACTTCTACATACTTTCTTAATATGACCAGATTTACCGCATGAATGGCATATAGCATTACGAAATCGGCAAGATGATCGTAAGTGTAACTCACCGCACGAGAAACACTTGTTAAATTTCTTTGAACCGGGATTGATGATGGGTGCATAAGAAGGCCTGTTCACTGGTTGACTTCGGGTGGCAGTATGCGCTTTGGTCTTCTGAAATAATGTCACGTTCGAATCAGCTGTAGCGGCATTGACGTCATCCTTCTGCTCGCAGATGTCTCGGGCCTCTTGGAAAGTCACATCTTGTTTGACCAGCAATCTACGCTGAAGATCAGTGTCATTGACGCCAGTAATCAATCGATCACGTAGATGCTCCTCCAGCTTGTCACCGAAGTTACAACGGGCAGCTTGTTTTTGCAATTGTAGGATGAACTCACGGAAGCTCGTGCTTGTTGAACGCACTAATGAATTGAACTTCGCCCGTTCTGTGGCCTGGAAATTGACTGGAAGCACGTGCTTTAACAGCAGTTTCTTTAGTTCGTCGAACGGCAACGAGGCTGGGGCATTCGGATAAGCCAGATTCTTCAGTAACGAATACAATTCACGACCACCAGCGGTAACGAAGAAAGCTGATTGGTTTTCCTTCTTCACATCACGACGAATGCTGCACCACAGTTCAAATCGTTCGACCCATTCCTCGATTTCACTCGCACCAGCATGAAGATTTAATTGTTCAATTGCAGGCAGTTCCATTCCGCGACGCTAATTTGTGATGCTCAGAATTAGGGACTTCGAATAGCCCTAGAAATCGTACTTGAATTGAAACCTCCCACGCAAGTAATAAGGCGAAGACCTGGTACTGGCAGCAGTAAGCAATTCTTATACATGGATTGAGACACCGAATTTATTGATGTACAACAGTATTAGAGAAATCACAGCCCGTCATTGGCTGATCTCATTCGCACATGTAACGTCATAAACTGTATGTTAATTGGTGGAATACGGAACAGATGAATCGACGAATAACGGGAGGCACAACACTAAGACCGTTCGTCCAATCTTGATGTTGTATCATTAACGCGATATTTGGATTGGCCGTCTGTCAGGTCTTCTGTTGTGTCGGAGTTTGGATAATCGGTGAATCGAGGTTCCCATCACGGTTTTCCATCTACTTTCTTGAATTTAGTCAAAAATTTACGATGTGGTATGATGAAAAGCTTGCGAGAGGTTAGCAGAGTGAAGTTTAGGGCAATAAAATTGCCACAAGGCGAAAATATTAGCACCAAATCTTCGACCAAACCGGAAACGTGCACGTTCTCCACGCATCACACTTTCCCCGCGTTTAGTGAGTGAACGCAATGTAAGTCCAGTATGTAAATCAAAGACATTTGTCACTGAACTTATCCCTTTGTCTCTGTCATAAAGATTTTGGACCTATTTCTCGGGAACGTAAAAGACTTGCATCATGGCGAAGCCAACTGTAGGACCGTAATTCCGTTGCCAACAGGGAGATAGTTCGGGTAGTTCCTGAAACCTTGAACGGCATGTGATTCGAAGGTTTTTCTCGCGCGTTGACGCGGCCAAACGACCACTCGTCCCCCATCTGCTGCAACGTGCAATCCAGGCTCTTTACAGTGAATGTTCGCAACGCCCGCTGATCAAATTTGGGCAGCGTAGAGTCGCCAGTAGAACAGCATTTTTGCAAACTGGGAGTTTCAGCAACAGTCTTGTATAGAGAAGCAACAAAACCAAACTCGGACCAAAGGCACAACAAAACGTCGCACGACTTACACAAAAAACCAAAACGACAACAACACAACAGTGAGCTCCGTTACACAAATGTAACAGGCAAGCCGGACGTTCAGGCTTCGTGTACCCGTTGCACTCGTAAACCCACTTTGCGCAAAGTGAAAACATCTTAGGACAGCTTTCATCAGAAATATAGGTTCCGATGACAGTCCTGTAAAGGAAGATAGCAGAAACAAGCGTGAGCTAAAGACCCAATAAGATATGCACACGAATTACACAAGCAGAAAACAAAATGACATCCAGAGCATGCTGCGGTATACAGTCGGAATTCAACCCGTGCGCGCTCGCTGGCTTCGACTGCACTCACTCAGTCCTGTCGGTGGACCAAAAGTAATTAAGCGATGTTTGATATGATCATGGTTCTTGAATTACCGGAGATATTTTAATCTTTTGACGCGTTTCTCCTCAAAAAATTGTTGAATTTTATGCTTACTTATTCGAAGGACACAAGCAAGAGACGCCCAGAAGTTCCACCGCATACCTATGTTAATTCGCAAGGTTAGCACACTGATATAATGAAATTCAACTTGAAGCAAGTGGAAAGCTATCCTTTTCTCAAAATTTGGGTCTAAATATTTGGAGAATTTGCTTTTTCTTCTGACGACACAAACGTTGTAGGACCATAAGGAGTGAGCCTTTCAAGAGGCCGCTAACGTAAGATACGGTCGGACGAAATGTGCCAAAACTGAATAAGCCAACGGCATTTTCTCGGTCATATTCGCCATGCATGACCCTTCACGGCTGCCGTAGCTGTAAACTTTGTCAATCAAGCGTAACTTAAGCTGCAAACAGTACTCCACGCTTGAACACAGTTGCTTCATCCATTCGTCCCACATTACGCGTGAAGCCAAAGGGTGCTCCATGATTAAGCAGTTATAACCGACCCATCCATTTTTTTTAACCTTACGAGTGGAGCTAAGCAGTACGAAACAGTTCAGCGAATGAGGTCAATGAGAACAGACACGCAAGAAATGAGACAAGGAAAATACCTTTTGAGTCTGTGGGAAAAGGTGCATATTACCTCTGATTCTCATCAGCGCAGAATGCAGCCGTTGCTTTGCATGTGTTTGCGCTGCCTTTTTTGATGACTGAAGGTGTTCGTCAGATGGAGTGTCCACTATTTTGTTTAGCAAACCCGATATCTACAAGACAACTGTGTATGCACCTCTGAAGGAACTCGCTTTGTCCAATTGTACCCAGAAAATAATCGTTCGGGGTGATATTGACTTGCACGTTTTGGGGCTCACGTGCAAGCGGCACGTTATCCGCGGACCACTGTGAGTCCACATCCATAGTAGTGGCTGCACAGGACCTTTCTATCATAGCCACTGGAGGAGTGCTTACGATGACTGAAGTATAAAGGCCTGACAAATTTATGTATTTCAATTTTGTACCAACCGTTTCACCGCAGCGTCTACAGGGCAATACAGTTTGGGGCTCCTTCACCAATCTAGGCAACCGACGGCTTGTAGATGCGGTAGTGGAGAGGTCACGCGAAGATAAGCCAGTCTTTACATGTTCCACTGTTTGGCTGACGTAGGCAGTTATATCTACCTTGGTCACTACCGTGCGACCGCTGCAGACATGTAATTTGGCAAGTGATTGATGGATGTCTTGTTAGTGACGCCTGAAATTGGCCGCAGTGAGAGACGGAAGCAACGGGTTGACCATCATTCGAAGTAACAATTTGTACTCTGTCAACCATGAATCATGAATTGATAATTGACCCCCTCAAACGGAACTGAGCTTATTCTACGCATGTAAACATTTCTGAAACACTGACAGGATGTGGCTGAAAGAAAGCCACATTGAACGCTAGAAGTTACACTCACACAGGCTCTGCATGCTTACCATGACGAAATCGCCCCCACCATGTTACACAAGGACCTGCAATACTCAAGACGATTACTGTGGCACCGCGTACCCAGCAGTGAGCTCCTCTTTCCAAATGGGGTTGTGGGGCTCGTCCGTTCAGGTGTTTTCGGACAAGATGACTGGCGAACGTTGTCCATCGGTAAGGAGTGCTTGTAGTACACAATTCAAGATGGACAACCTCACGATGATCGCATCCGCCCGTCATTTGCATTTCAAAATTCCGCATTTACCACTGGTTATCGATGCATATTTTTCGGTTGGTAGCAGATGAGTGATATCTCAGGCGCGTCCTGTATTTTAACCTTCCGTTAGCATTCATCACCTTATTACTCATGATATCGCAGGAATAAGCAACGTTGCTCTGAGAATGATTGTCCCACTTAAGTGTGACGTAAAGCCAATTACAAAAATTAACCCACCAACTTTCTATCTGTTCCCCCAATGATACCGAAGTCACGGTCGAATCCACAATATAGGATGCAAGTGCGCAATTTACTAGAGCACATCGTCTGTTGTAGGCAATGCGTTAAATACACGGGCTGCGAGAATAATTCGCCTGTTAATGAACAAGGCAAGCTAACTTTGTCAACCTGTATGCTCTCAAACGCCGTCACGTGCAAGGTGACACCCTTTGCGTTCATCTGATGAGCATTATTTTGGCATCCATATAATAACAAACAAACACTGTAGTAGTCAAGCGACGTGAATAACATTCCAGATTTCAAAAATAACATACCACTAGGTCGTTTTGAATTATTGGACAGTTTAAACAAATACAAGTAAATAACACAGATTACAGTACGCCTAATTGGTACACTAGATACTGAGATGAAAAAAGCTGAGTGTGTGGTGAAATATTTTTTTCGTCTACGATAACTGAAGAAATCACGGTCTACGACTAATAGTCTTGACGACACGCTATGTACACCGCATGGGTTTCTTGTTGAATCGCAAACCGTCTAGACGGTGGCTGGTGGCTGAGTAGGTTGCCTATCTGGAATCAGTTCCCTCGGTGTTTTCGTTGGATCTTATTGTTCTCAGTCGGGCCAATGGGATGCGAATTCTGTTGGAGATATTCGTTCGCCGTTTTTTGTATCATGACGAACAACTGCGGATAATTGTTATCACAGAAATTACCGTTGAAGAGCGCTAGTCACGATATATTTGTTCAGTTTGCCAAGTCTTCTGTAGGAATTTCATCAGTTTCGTGATTATGATAACCTCTCCCCCACCATACTCGAAACGAGGAGAGAGCAAATATGGTCCATCAACCTTGTTACGCTTAGGTAACGTAAGCTCCATAACCACTACTGCTTTCGGTGGGGGACCGTCTGGAACGCTATGACCTGTAAATCAACCATGGTTGAGGCCAGCTGAACTGCTCCTCAAAATCTGCGCGGTATACCGGTGACAAGTAAGCCATCTTTTTCACAAATGGTCTTACACCGACTCGACGACCAGCACAACCACAAATCCTTAAAAAAGGCTTCCTACTGTTCCCATTTAAGATGGTTTCAGTGATACGCGGGTTCGAGGCGGAGGCCGAAGGTTCGCGAATCCAGTCGGTTTTTCGTGCTCAGTGTCAGGCTATCTTCTGTTGGTCTGAAAGACAATAGTTGAAAACAGGGTGTGGCACCGCTCTTGGGAATTACAATAAATACCAAGAACGGAGTAATTTTACTCGCATAATTAGTTTTTATGTACATTAGAATCAAGCAATACTTGAAGGCGATCTGTAGAACCGCTGCCGACGACATCAGATAAGGGCTTTTTCGGGGGTTATCAACCCTATAAGATAAGAGTTGCTGCCTAAAAAATAATCGGAGGACGAAGCTTGAAATGATTCCTAGGAAGCTGTTATTTTCGCGCCGGCCGTCATCATTCGCTACAGTGAAGAACTGTTCTACGAAACTTGCTCCAAAGAGAAAGTGTGTGTGATTTAAATCGTCGTGGAGTTGTCAAAATCCGAATTGATACAATTCAAGAATTTCACGTCAAGACGCGTTCGCCACGTTCCTCATGCACGTGGCTTTTGTTAGCCGCGTGCTGGACACGCTGAACAGCCGGCATGTCTATTTTTCAGGCCGGTATACACAACCTGATTGACATACACGAGGAGCCGTCTTATATAATCCCCATGATGCGTTTGAACGGTTTCTTGTCTTTGAAGGAGAAAATGTATATAATCATTCTAGGAGCAACAAATCCCTCCATTTCGTGATTATATGCGAAGAGTAAGTTAGACGAAATCAGACGTCTAGATCTTTCTTCGAATGGATTCTCATGGCGTTTACTTTGCTGTAAGCACTATCAATCACGATTGCATTGTCAGATTCCCCACCGAGTGACACATGAGCGCACCTATTGCAATTTAGTTGGGGACTACAATCGTCCGACCAGCGCTTAATCGCGTTGAGATCAATCTGGGATCGGTGGCATTCCAGATTTTTAGGTCGTCGGCATATAAGCGGGCGTTGCTGGAAATATTGTCCGGAAGGTCGTTGGTATAAATTAAAAACAACAGGACGTGGCACTGACCATTTGGGAGCTCCTGCAAAAATAAACGAGAAGGACGAAAGGTCTGATCTGGTTTCAACCCCGAAAGTTGTATTATCAAGGAACGAGGCAGTCCAGCGAAGAACCTCTCTTTGACCACCATGAGCTTTCAGTTTGTGTTTCAGGGGGTCGTGTGGGACATCGTCAGAAACCTTGGCGAAATCAAAGAAGACAGCATCTGAGATGACGCCATTGTCTTTAGCTTCCGTCAGACTATCCATGAAAATAAGCATATTTTGCTAGGCATGACCGGTTAAGAAGGAAGCCATGCTGAGTAGAAAAAAGATGGTTTGGCAAGAAGTGGTTGATGATGGCATGCTTTAATGGGCGCTCCGTTGTCTTGCACGGAATGCTGGTGAGGCTGATTGGTCGATAGTTAGCCGGAAAGCGCAGGTCACCCGCTATAGACATGGGTGTGACCGTCGCCTTTTTCCATGCACTAGAGAGAGTGTCAGTCTGGAGTGTCTGTTTAAACAGCCTATGAAGGGGTTCTGCCAGACTAGCAGCTGCTTCTTTGAGAATTCTGACATGGTTCTTGTTAGGACTCATTGCAGTGCATGAATTGACATTAAATAAAAGGTCTAAAGCATCTAGCACAGAATACTCAGCAAGAACGAGTGGTTCCGGAGGCTATTCACTCATCATCAATCATCATCAAAAACAGCCATGAGCCTGACCAAAAGGTACTGTGGCTCGGGCCGCCGCTCACCTCAACAGTGACGTGGAATATCCTAAAAGTAAAGAGTACTACGAAGGACAAAAAAGATTGAAGAAGACTAAATGGAAGAACTAGAAATGGTATGGATACAGGTACGCCATTGACTGCGACACACCGCCATCTCGGATAGCGTCTCTAACCAACGGTTTGAGTGATCACGAGGACCCCA
>QNGE01002661.1:62507-106966 GCA_008508345.1 Paragonimus westermani
GTCATTTTCAGTAGTTAGGTCCCTTCCCGTCCCCTTCTTTTTCGTTCTCTCTTTCTATATAGGGTTTGCTGTTTCTTCATGGTTGTGTGGCAGTTAAGCATTAGTGTGAACCACTGATGTATTGCTGTCTATGATGATGATGATGATGCCACTCTTAGAAATATTTAGTGGGACGGACCAAAGAATCATTGGAGGTGGTCCCAACAGGCTACCTCCATCCCGAATTCTTACGAGAAGAAGTTTTCTGCGTGACCGTTCGGTGAATTTTGGGACAAGTAACTTGGAAAACGATTTCTGTGTGGTTTCGGTGTTCTCAACACCCGTGCATTTGCTTGGGGCTTCGGCCGTTGGAATGACGACTACAGAAACGGCGTATTCGCTTCCTACCACAGAAACAGGAGTCTGAGAGGATACTTCAGGAGCAGAAACTTAGCCTCCAGTTGCAGCTTCCGGTCTGTCATGATTCGTGCTTAAGTCTTAGTCTGCTGCTCGCATCTCATCGTCGGTTACAGAGAGCGGTCGAATGACACGCCTTTCAGGTGGGCGTTGGCAGACTCCACAGCTAATGTTTTTCCGAACACTGTCTCAGGGCTGAGCATGGCTGGTAAAGTTATCAAAAGGCTAAGCGACTTTTTCGTTGTCTTGGTGCGCAATCTGCTCACGAGTACGAAGTTTTTGACTTCCTGGGGGGGGAATAAATTTGCTAAGACTGATTTGGCTAGCTCGATTGGAGATATGGGGAAGCGGCCCCGTAGAACAATTCTTTCTTTGTGAGCTTCTTTCATTTTTGCTGCTGTTTCCTCGTTGTGCACTTGAAAAGGCAGCTACCTTCTTGGTGATTGCAACACCAGGGAGCGCAAGCACTACGCACTAATTCAAAGACCGCAGTTCCATCCTACTCCCCGTGGAAGAAGTAGAAGATGTAGAACTAAGAAGAACCCTGCATTTTCAGTTACAGGTTTTCTGCGTCGCTCCACTTCTTGTGGCGCGTGCGTGATCGGTCAGTGGCAAAGCGGCGCCTTGGCTGTCGTCAAACCTGCAGTTCATGCAGATGAAATTGCGAGGTGGAGAGGCAGGCTGCTAGTACTGGTGTTCGTTGAGGCCAGTGTATTTGAAGTGGTACCACTTCTGGCACTGGTAGCACTGCATATCGTTATGTACGGACATTTCTCACTCATACCGGCCGAAAATGCTCACTGCCTCAGTCACTGTCTGCTGAGTCTCAGCGCTGTTAGACCCACTACGGGCCATTATCGATAGGAACAAGCAGTATATGATATCAAACAGTTAGTTTTCAGTGACTCAGGAAAAACAGACGACAAGGTGGAAAAAACACTATGTAACCCAGATAATTCAATACTTAACGAACTAGTGTTCGGTAACGAATAGCAGTAATCATGTGTATTTTTTTGATGCACAGGGCACCAGTAGGGCAAAAATTTGGGTAGACAATGACAGCGAAAAAGTTTCAACCAAATTCCAAGTTACCCCCGCGCGGGGTCGTCCATCTCTTTCAACTGTTCGACCAAGCTTTGCTCACGGTCCTTGCACAAGCCCTTGGTCAGGTTGCGTTTGAGTTTTCGACGGTCATCGTCATATTTAGAGCCAGCCAGAATCGAGAAACGTTCGTTTGTAAGGATTATTGACGTGACAAAAATCCACTTCTAGAGCAGTTCCACAACTCCTGTTGAACACCTCTCCACAGCAAGCTTTCCTAGCATTCGCCTGACTCCAACTGGGTAATTTGTCCGCCAGTGCTTCTTGACAAGCGTTCTGTACACTGTATTCACTTGAATGCCAGGAAGTCACTCGGACTTCTTGTGACGTGATCCGCGAAGATTAGCACGAGGGAAGTACTGGACAGACCGATGTAAGTGAAGAAAAGTCATGCTAATCTAAAGCAATGTTATTTCGATTACAACACTCCTGAGGAAGGCCTCAGGGTTGAAACGTAGAGTATTACAACTTGCTCGTAACGTTGTGTTATTCCCAATCTGTTTATCAATAACATGTTAAACACGACGCCCAAACTATTCAACTTCATTCGTACTAAATTTGGTGTGGATATCTTATAAAGGGAGTCTCATTGGATTGCTGATAGCAAGGGCGACAGGAGCGCTCCCAGCTTGATAGACTCAGGTCACTCATCAAGGCTGACCCCAAACTTCAAGCTAATATAAAATTCCTTATCCCTGTTATCAGGTGGAGACCAATGTCTCCGAATGGATTAACCGGCGTACCCACATCCACAGCAGAGGCAGCTGCCCCCATCCTCTTGGATGGCCAGTCTTCTGTGGAAAAGTACGGGTCTGAAAAAATAGCCCCAAAAGGCCACCACTCTTCCTCCGCACCCCCCAATCATTCCACCTCAAAAAATTTCCGTTAAAAATTACTTTATTCCTAAGCTTTATAACCCAGTGTGTCTGCTGGGATCACCCTCTGCATCCGGAAAGGCTCATATTTGGCTCATTCTAGCCGCATTTTCCTCGACTGAATCTGAGTCATTTCATCTCGAGTTCTCTTCTGTTCTAAAACCTCACCCAAATTTTCGAGGGCGCAAAACCGCAAACCACCCTCCAGCAATTCAGAAAGCGAAGGCGATCCATCGACCTTGGGCCAACAGAAGCAATCGAAGCGTCCCACAAGGAAGCTCACGTACGCCCAGGCTGTGATGAAACGACCGCTACCCTTCAAGGAGTCTCATGAAACTCTGCTGCCATCTGTGCACTCTCGCTCGTTACTAGGACTGCTTTCCCAAGCTCTTACTCGTGCTCTTCTGCCTCGTTGTGCACCCAGCAAAATGAGGAAGTAGCTCTCAAGTGCGTGTACATTAACTGTCTTACTCTCTTAAACAAACCACCAGTAATCAGACAGTTGGTTCACGACACTAGCCCTCATATTCTTGCTTTAACAGAGACCTGGATTCCCGCAGGTATCAGTAATGGTGAACCGCATGGTCCTGGGCACTCATCGCACCAAACAGACTCCTCCCGTGAACACCTGGGAGGTTGTGCTGTCTTCCTAAGCCGGGAGTTTCTCGTGCAAACTGTCGTAGGGGAATTTTCCTCCTGAGAGGAATGCGACACACTCTGGTTCAAACTCCAGCTTCGTAGTCATGTGACGCTCCTTGTTCGTCGTCATGCAAAGCCTCCGGCGTCGAGGCCATTCTTGCCGCCTCAGACCGTCTCACGTCTACCCAGCGTTTCTCCCAACCTATTATGGGTGACTTCAACGCAGTCAAACTCAACGGTATTGCTGCCTCTCACGGGAACTCTGACTGCAAATTTTCGAAATCCTTGGCAATGTTGATCCGTGCGAGGGCCTAGATACAACATGTCGAACTACCTACAAGACAGTCCAAGACGGACACCCTCCTTGCTTGATCTGGTTATCACGAATGAAGCTCACCTGGTAGATGATCATCAAACCATCGCCGGGACATAGCGACTACATGCTACTAGGTTTTAATTTTATCTGTTACTGACTCTAAAATGCTGTAACAATCATTCCATTCCGAAATCTCCAGAAAGCAGACCTTAACGCTCTAAGGACACCCAGCCTCGTTTCCGATTCAGTGAACTCAAATGGTCTTTCTTTCAAAACTGCCGTTCGCGAAGCTGATGAGGCACCTGTTCCTGGCAAACTATGGAAATCCTGCTCTCGTGCACCACTTCCGTGGAATATTCGTCGCCTTCTTGATGTACGTTCTCGTCTATTCTCTAGGCAGAAGCTAACGGACAAGCCGAAGGATTTAGAAGCCCTTCTCACTGGTGGCCAGCAAGAATAGAAATTTTCTTTTCAATTACATGTGCCGTCAAAGAAAAACTAAGCCCTCGGCGCTTTATTTTCGGCTTCCAGACTGGGGAACTTCCTGCAACCTCCGAGGCGTTCAGTGAGTACTATTCAGCGATCTACACTATGGTACCGCCAAACTGGCATCCGATTCTCCTGAGGAGAAAATTCCGATACCCACTTTTGACAGCTGACTTCTCTGTGTTCGACGTTCAGGATCTCCTGCTTGAGGTCAATCCTTGTGGTACAGTGGGACCAGACACGATCCATTCCCGGATCCTCAAAAAGGCGGTCCGTGGTTTGGCGGTGCTCCTCCATTATCCGTTTGAACAGACATTTCGGGCCGGCACTCTTTTGGAGGAATGGAACGAAGCAACTGTCATATCTATAC
Organism: Paragonimus westermani; assembly: GCA_008508345.1. Classification (NCBI taxonomy): domain Eukaryota; kingdom Metazoa; phylum Platyhelminthes; class Trematoda; order Plagiorchiida; family Troglotrematidae; genus Paragonimus; species Paragonimus westermani. The sequence continues at coordinate 66,691 of QNGE01002661.1, forward strand.
TTAAGGCAGGCGATCATCACTCTCATACTAGTTACCGGCCGATCAGCCTCACCAACATCTCATGCAGGAAAATGGAGCGTCTGTTAAAACGCGCCATTCTCAAGCATTTTTTCTCAAATAGGCAATACTCCGTTCGGCATGGCTTTCTTCCAGATCGGTCGTGTAACCAATATGTTGATTTTCATGAGTAGCCTGACAGAGGCCAAAGATAATGGCCATATTTCGAATGTTATCTTCTTCGACCCTGCCAAAACCTTTGACCATGTCGCACGTAGTCTCCTTGTGCATAGCCTAGAAGCTTGTGGGATCCAAGGAGAGGTTCTCCGCTGGATTACATTTTGTTAACAGGACTTTCAGAATAAGAACCGGATCGGGCTTTTCTTCCTCCCCAATCCCCGCTGAATTTCTTCAAGGATCCATAGCTGGACCGCTGTTTTTTTCTACTGTATATCAACGTCCCACTCTCCTCACCTTATTTCTAGCAACGTTGTCCTTTATGCTAATTTACAAATCTGGAATGCTTGCGGTCCCAGCGCATTGCAGATTGCTGTTGACCGTGTTAATTGCTAGTCAGATGGCTGGAGTCTCCCTTTAAACGACAGCAAGTGTGCACGTATGTGGTTCATGATACATAGTACACAAAGTGTAAAGGATATAGCCAGATTTGACCTTGAAAAAGACCTCAAGATTTGGCTTCTGTCTGCTTTTTTATATCTCTTATCACCACCAAATGGTCGTCAAAAAGGGGACTTGGGACCCGGAATGATAAAAAGAACCTTTCCCGGCATAGAAGGACATGCCTTTCAAGCGCTTTGCGGGGTCTATGTAAGACCACTGCTTGAATATGTTAATCAAAACGTATACACTGATTTGAAAGACACTCGTCGTTGAACGTGTATAGCGAGCGGCCACCAAAGTGGTCACTGGCTAGCGGCATTTCTCTTGAGAGTCTCGTTTTAAAATTCTAGACCTCTATCCACCTGAGCCTCGAAGACTCTGCAATGACCTAATTCTTACGCACCTCCTCTTTAGCGCAGCACTTTGCAGCAATTCTTCAACTCCAGTAGCTGATAACAGTAAAAAGTAATTGCAAGCACCTCTATAAGCTCCAACCTCGGATCTTCCTCAGGCAACAGCTCCTCTCGTACAGGGTTACCAACCTCTGGAACGAATTTCCATTAGAGGTTGTTAGCTTCTCTTCTAGGAACCGTTTCAAAGTGTTATTGGATTCCCATTTACTTAAGAAATTGCTTGATTAATATTTCACTCTGTTCTTGGTACTCTCTGGAACCTCTAAAAGCGATGTTACCCTGTTTTTAGTGACTTCCTTTCAGGTCAACGGAAAACCGCTGCGCGCTGAAACGGACAAACTGACTAAAACTGAATGACTTGGGTCTACAACCTCGATCTCGTGAAGAAATCGTTGAAATCGTTTACGTGTATGTAACCACTGGACAAATGACAGATCAAAACAGGTAGTTCTAGAATGCACGGCAGTCCCTAACAGAATAGTACCCCACTGTTACTACGTGCTATATGATTGGCTTATGTCGACAGTTGAGAAGCACAGGGAGGTCTTATTGCAACACAATACTTCATGTTTAAATGCGATATTCAAAATAAAGGTCGTGGGGTGCGCACAGCTAGATCAGTCTCTCACCATTGCCAGGACGTTGTGCCCGGTCACCAAACATACCGCCAGCTGCTTCTTATGTAGAGAAGGACGGCCAAACTGAGCACTACATTCTCCAGCTAGTATGATGATGTGAGAATGTTTAATCTGCTATAGCTCAACTGAGGTGTAGAACGCATTTTTGGAATCCTTCGAACAGCCGTCAGTTGGGCCATACACTTATTTAATGAATGTACAGCGCTCTTCTGACTTGCGTTCAACCGATGTATTGAGCCTGACGTTGCACAATCAACTATTCAGTGGGATCCAACCGAGCAAACATACCTCTGCTCTGGAACTCATTGCGATCCTCACTCCAGCTTAACCTCGAGATTCAACTTCGGTGTCACCAGAGACTCATAAAGAAGCCCTTGGATCGGCAGTTATCAGATGAACTCACATTGACAATGGTACCAAAATCTTTGACTCGTGTTTTACTACACGGCACGCACAAAGTTCAAGACTTAAGAGAGTACTGATCGGAACAGCCTGTTGATCAACTTGTTGGAGGGTGTGAACATTGAAGACGCTAGTTGTCATACTCTACGTTTCAACCACCTCGGGCGGCCTTCCTCAGGAGTGTTGTAATCGAAATTCCGATTACAACACTCCTGAGGAAGGCCACCCGAGGTGGTTGAAACGTAGAGTATTACAACTTGCTCGTAACGTTGTGTTATTCCCAATCTGTTTATCAATAGCATGTTAAACACGACGCCCAAATTATTCAACTTCATTCGTACTAAATTTGGTGCGGATATCTTACAGAAGACGCGAGTGTTTATCGGCCATCATCTGAGGGCACAGAGGAGACAGAATGGATGAATAATAGCAGTGCCGAGGGAACGATAACTTCTGACGTTTCTCGGTCGTTTATGCCGAGGAATGTGGTTGGCTTGAAGACCCCATCCCGACCTGCGATACAACGGAAAACAGGTTTTTTTGTCGGGTCGTACCCGGAGTCAATCACTCAAGAGTGTGACCCACTCGTTAGTGAGGGGCTTTTCTGGCCCGATGGCTCGGTGAATGGTGTATTGACGTCTGGTTGTGAGCACTGCTGCGCGCAATGGGTTTATTCGAAGTCATATCAGGTTTCTGAATGATGCGGGGTGTTTTTCGATTGTATTAGATAATGCCTTGGCAGTCACGACCAACCGTTGGTGCACTGTTTGAGGGTGTCTTTTCCAATCTCATTCGTCTTAATCTGGGAGACAGCAGTACCACAGCCGTAAAAATAGTTCTGTTGTGTGCTTATGAGCGTGCTACACTATCTAGGCAATTCTACACGGTCAGTAGTTCGACGTACAACCGTATGAGCCAAGCTGTATTTTGTCTGGCTGCCTTCCTTTAGCCTGTCTGACAAGGTGGAACCTTGAAGGACCGAAGTCCTCATCAGCGTAGCCCTTCGGATTGGTACAGCTTGATCACCACGTCAATGCGGCGGAATAGATCAAGACCACAAAAGATCATTCTTGGTGTAAACCCTTCAAGCTTGCGGAAGCAAACATTCTAATGAGACAGGTTCATGTTCAGCATAACATGTCTGTCCGCTCAGTGTTTTTCTTTTGATTGAAGTCGCGGGGCAGCATGTTTGCAGCTCGGTTGTTTGTTTGCAAGGTGTAGGCACCTTGATGTTGAATGGTTGAATATGGACGTAGTCATTTTCAGTAGTTAGGTCCCTTTCAGTCCCATTTTTCCCTTCTCTTTTCCTATATAGGGTTTGCTTTTTCTTTATGGTCCTGTGGCAGTTAAGCATTAGTGTGAACCACTGATGTATTGTTGTCTATGATGACTATGATGATGTTTGAGGAATTCCAGGATGTATAATAACGATTAGCCTCCGCGATTGTAACCAGTACTGGAGGCACGCTTATTTTAAAACAGCTGTTGTGTGTCTATATGTGCATTTTGTTGTGCGTTCATGTGTGCTGTTCCTGTGAGTGTATGTACGTTGTCGATTTATTTGTCTACATAACTGCTGTCCACTCAATCCTGTCTTATGTAGTTCGCCCACTTTTCGCTCTTCCCATTGATCTTGATCTTACGCCTGTTTATTCTAGCCGCTTTTATCACATCCACCTGCTCATCTCACCACCATGATTATTGTTGTTACTCCATTGACAACGTTATTTAAAGCGGATACGGGATTTATCCACTTCGCCGTGTCACAGGGCACCACACTAGTTCACGTGATTAAGTAGGGCGGTTTGCTATCTGACACTTGGCCAGAAACGAAGACTGCCACAGGATATAGTCTCTGGAAACTACGAATCCTTTTTCGACACACCTTGAAACGACATCTTTTTAAGTATTGTAAAGGTCACATGCTTAAATCACTTGGTCTGTTTGAATGCATGAAACGGTGATTGTGTCCATTCTCGGATCATTTGTTATGCAGGACGAACAGAAATGCGCGTCTATTTCACATGTTGCGCTCTTCATGGAATACTGTATAAATGCATTCTTACACGCGACATTAACTTACTATACTTCTTTAGCGATGTATTTTCTCTGGGGTGCAGAAATCAACTAAAATCGTCGTGTATGCATTTTCGTTTATCGACGTGCTTCATAGAATATGTTGTGAGAACCACATCACTTATATGCATTCCTGAACGAACAGTATGGTGGGTGGGTCTGACATGGAAAGAGTGCAACTCTTGTTGACAGCTTTTTGCACTTTTACTTGTACGCTACTTGAATATCCACTTACACTCAACGGATTGGAGCAGTTTTTGTAGTGATCATCACCTACTTCTGAGCACCGGTCGATTCCGTTATCTTTACCAAATGGCAGTAATTCACAGTCATTGTTTTCCTACGCTGGGAACAGTTCTATGGAACCCTTGTACTGACTGTCGACGATTCTGATTCGGCAATGAACTGGACTGTAAATAGCAGATTAAGAAGTCACGATTTCACCGCAGGTATCCAGTTCAAAAAGTAAGCTTATAGGGAACTAGGTGTGGGTGATTCAAAGGTAGTCTGAGGATTTCTATAGTGCTAGGTGATAGTGGTCTAATCCGTGCATGAGATCTTATACAGTCGACTGGAAAAATTAAGTTGACCTCCCCGTATCACGCTGCGAAGGGTTTGTGACACAAAGACTTGCTGCAAGGAATTTACCTTACATATTGGTCTTCCAGACTGCCCGATTTGTTTTCACTTCTCCCGCCATTAGGTGATCTCCAATGCGTACGCAACGTATAAGTTATGGATCGCGTTCAGTATCCGAAGAATCTCATACAAGTAGTTTGTGTGCCAATTTGTACAAACTTGGGGGGTTAGAATTTACGGTTTGCTTGATGACATGGGCCAAGATATATCTAGACGGCTTGGATGGCTGGTAGTGAGTGACGTCTAAAGCTTTCTGAGAAGAACAAAAGATGGACCTATCGTATCCCCCCTCCCATTGGGAACTACCCCTATGTCGTCAGCTTCTCAACTTCGATAATCTCCTCCGTGTAGTGCCCAACATGCTGCATTCGTTCTAAATGTCCGAGCGCACGTACATCCTTCAGATCACATCATCTAACCTTTTAGGGCTCCTTAAGTTTGCCAGCCATCCGCATTGGATAAGTGGGCAGACCGATTTGCCGCTTGCCCTGTTATTCAATACCTTGAACTTTACTACTCGATCCTAGATTTTGTGTTGTAGGTGCATAGCTTGATGAGTTTAATTTGGTGTTTTGACTAGAAAGCCTAATAATTCGACAGTAATAATAGTGCTAGGATCGTTAAACTACTGACAGCTTCGTTTGTGAATGGTTCATCACGACCGTTACGCTGAGAAACCAAAGAGCAGATATTAACTCCAGGAAGACTGAGAACCAGAAGCGACTATTGGTTATGTGTTTGTTCATTATACGTGACTTCACTAAAGAGAGTTTGACTGACCTACTCTCAAGGATATGAATGCACGGCAGTCGTGCAAAACAGTCTGTGTTTGTTCTGTATTTCCGCATACCTGTAATGGATGTCTTGTGATAAACAACTTCCAAGGTCAGGCGTCTTCTCGATCACAGCAGAGTTGCGTGTGTCAAGTGTCTTAGTGTTGATAAGTGGGGAAAAATCAGTGAGAAAGTGAAGCAAGTCAGAGACTTCCCATCCCCTAAGGACAGCAGGTGAAACAACATTTTGCATTTCCATAACATTCTCTTAAACTTCTCCATGGTTTCCAGAAGCAACACCTCTTTCATTTGTATGCTCAGAAGATTCAGAATAAACGATGTGTGCGTTATCAGAAGTAGTAGGAACTTGCACGCCTCTACTATGCTGTGTTTTGTCTTTACTTCAGCCATCGCCACTCGTTTTGGGTTTTCTATGAACGGTTTTGTATTCGGAGTGCATTCTCCCCTTGTAACAGAAGGCCTCAAACCATGCGCCGAAGTACGTTTTTCCTTTTGTTTCTTAGATATTAGCTACCCATAACCGTCCCGTGCACTTGATTTGCGAAGTATACGGACATTGTCCATTACTTTTGTACATCCCATCGCGAATTGAGAAGACGTTTACTTGCTATGCTTTGCTTTCTCAGTCCTCTGCGTTTGCTTTGAAAGCAGCGAAGTTTTTCTACATACTATTTGTCTTTGTTTACGAGTTGTTAACACCGTTAGTTGCTCGTGGCTATTATTGGGCTTGACATGTGTTAGTAATAACCACAGACTTGCGTGGTAACCTTGAATGATTTTATTTAAACCTGGCCAACCTTACATTACTCAGTTCACAGTACTCAATACGCGCAATGACGACAAACGCCCTGCAAAAGGTTAGGGTTAAACCAAGGGTGTGCGTACCGGTGATGTTTACCGTTTGTCCATCCTTTACAATAACTGATTATGTACACTGCTCGTGTATGGTGCAGCTATCATGTAAGCGACGAGGCTGTCCGACATTTGACCTACAAGAATTGCAGCGTGAACTTCATCCTGCCTGGCACAATCTCTAGTTATCGATTTCATTAACTCGGACATCTTCCTTATGCTATCCTTTCACTTGACCCATCGAGCCTTAGTTGTACAACTCACTGTTGGTCTGGAAGGGCAGTGCGATGGCTAGTTAATGACTTGGCTTGAAGATATGTAACAATTGATGTCGATACTCGCTTGGGTCTACTCAGCGAGCCTCCTCAATTGAAGGACCCATTGGTTTGTAGCATCTACGGTTGGATATATTGTCAGCTATTTGAGAGAACCGTAACCAGACGTGCCTGCTGGGGAACCTTGTGTAACTTGAGCACACTGACTTATTTCTCCTACCCCTCGCATGTCTTATGGCAATATGCTGATTCCGGGTTTGATGTCTTCTGCTTGTCTTTCTCTCTACATTTGTCATTTAGACAGAAAAAAATGTTAACCCGTTTTACCCCATGCTTTCCCGTACATCGTCTGCTATTAGAGTATCTCGGACTCTTCTCATCAGACAACCCTTTCGTATGATCTCTTGTCTATATTTTTTCTTATTTGCGGTCTATTTGGCTCGGTTTCCTATCAAAAATTCGTTTCAAGCGCACAATTGTCACGTGTTTTCAATTCTTCACAAGGTCTTGAATCCGTCCCACTCCGTTTGGCTGTCACTTACGAGTCCAATGAACGTCACAATATAACTTACTGTAGTTTTTCAAAATGTGGTAATTACTTCGCGTTCACTGAATCTCCGTGTGTGGTCGCGGTATATCCTCTGCACCACTTGTCGTAAGTCAACGCACTGTTTTTCGTTTTCATTGTATCATGGTTGTTTGTTATACGTACCAGCTGAATTTATGTTGTTTCCCTCAGATAGTTTCTGTTTTCATGCATTTTCTTCTGGATTATATTGTGACACCTGTCAACAGCTGATGTCCTAGTTTTCAACCGCCCTTGCATTCGATTTACTTCTGATTTCAAAATATACTGGCAACCGGGCTCCAGTGTTAGGTCTATGGTTTCAGACTGAATATTTAACTTGATCTTGTTTAGGTTTGACTGACAGCTGAACGGTGTTGCACCCTAAAGGATCAGATAAAAAATTTGCTTTATACCGGCAGAATCACTTGAGCACTTTCCTGCTTTCCAAATGAAATCAGCCACAATTTCCCGCTTTGGAGGCGGGGCACTTTTGATTAATCTTCTGAAGACAATCTTGTCGGATGCTAGTGGTTAACTAACTGCAGTGTCTTCTACCAACCCAGGAGAAGTATGGTGTGTATATATATGAAATCATCTTTTGTCCCAAGCCTCATCGGTGTGTAAACCGTAGACTTAACCATGCCATGCGTTATCTGTTGTGCACTACCCTAGAATTTAGGCAAATCGCATACGATTTAAATCGCAAACGTTACTTCATACCACGTATGCAGCCATCGTACTTGTTCGTCGCTTTTGTCTAATTGCATTTTCTTCAGCGTTATTAAGCCTTATGTTCTGAGCTACTGTTTATTTACTTGTGACATACTGGTTGGAATGAGTACGCAGCTGCTTGGTTCATGGTTCATGGATAGGAAGAAATCAATCACAGTATGGTTCCAAAATTTTCTCATTCATAGTCGTTTTTCCTAAACATTTGAGCGGTCAATCTGTGGAGAACACAAATCATACTAAATATAGGGGTGATTCGAGCTGGTTTAAATGAAGTGTGATTCATACGGGACGCCATTGTAAGCTCTAGATTGCACCTTCTCGTCATCATTCAGTGTTGTTTATGAGGCATCCACAAGTACATTCACCGTTTGTGGTATCCGAAAAACATCTAGTCATCAGTCATCAATCCACCTCTGTTTTCACATTGTCCGTGTTTTTCTCCGGAACTTTGTCTTCCCTCAGACAATACGTTTATGTTTATAGAGAAAATGAAGATGTATACATCCCCGCCCCACGATGCCTTTTAATAATTATGACGCCAATGGAATTTTTAGTTTGATGTGGTCTCTCCATCACTTGGGTTTATCATATAAACAACTTGGCGATTCGCCACCACGTGTTTCGAGAGATTCTAACTTCGTTGTCAGTTGATTAAGTGATACGATAACACGGTTTTTGAGTCACGTGCTCTGTATACCGGTAGGGTATCCGTCGCACTGAACATTATGTGTCGAGACAGCCAGAGTTTAGAAAACACTGTAGTGTTCCCAGTGGACGTCATGGTTAAGGGTCGTGAGCAGCATCAGTGGACGCGACCTGATTGTTTGAATACATGGTAACCATTCGCGCCGCAACTCATTTTTTCTGACAGCGTTTCTTCATTTATGCATCTACATCCGAACGTCAGTTTCGGTTAACAGCTGAATGTGTGCGAGCACATCGTTTCCAGCCTCAACTCTCTTTCTGATGAGCCTTTGGGTTCCATATCCCGTCATTCGAGCAGAACCGGCATTTGATGATAGGTTTCACTTTCGGATAGACCCTTCCTGTCAACTTCTTCAAAGGTAGTAGTAGACTAAACTTCATCATCATCAACAACAGCCGTGCTCCTGTGGAGGTGAAATATCCCAAAAAAAGAAACTTCACTGAAAAGGTTATAGAAGGATAGTGTCTATAAACTTGATAGTATTGATGGCAATAATCGTAATAATACTGAAAGACTAGGCTGGAGAACTGGAAGTGATATGGATGCAGGCACGCCATTGATTGTGACACACTGTCATCTCGGTTAGCGTTTTTAAGCAACGACTTCGGTGATCACGAACACTCCAATCAGACAGACAACATCTACCCACTTTCGTGACCACATTGTTGCTTGACCACTACGCGTTTCCACTCAACCTTTGATGTTCACAGAATATGGTACCCGGCACGGTAAACGCTCAGTTGGCATGCGGATTATGTAATGTAGCCATCACAGGCTGTGCAATACGATTAGCTGACCAATTGACTGAACATCCCGAGCGTTCCAGAGTACGCACCGGCGAACGGTCACACTGCCCACTTAATCAGTCCACTTGATATGGGCTAAGTGGTGGAAATGAATATGGTCATACGTAGCAAGTCTGTTGGCATCTTCGTTGCGATCAGTCTGTTTCCAAACCATGGAACCAATCAGAACGAACACAAACATCATGTGACCCTCCTTTAAGCGGAAACCGGACTTTTTCCGAAGTCACAGATGATGCAGATTGGCAAAGCCACCTGTGCCTTTGCTATCTTCGCTGAGATGTCCTCAGCAATATTACAGGCTGACGAGATAATGCTACTCAAGTGCGTAAGAGTGTCTACAGTCTCGAGTAGATTGACTGCAATAAAGAAGGTGGGAGTGGGAATGCCTCAGTCTCAAAGCAACAGTTTGCATTTTGAAGATGCAAAGCCCATTCCATGCAAACTAGCCAGGCCACCCGCCTTGTTCAGCGTGGTCTGGTAGTCTTCTGCAGAGGAGCTCAATAAGGCAGTGTCATCCGCTTACCCATGTTGGTCAACTTAGCATCAGGAGGGGTAGCTCGACATCAGGTTCCCTGGATTTCTCAAGTGCACTTTCCAGATTGTTGTCCCTAACAAAAGTTAACGGAGCGCGAGATCGGAGTGGAGTTTTGCTCTTTCTTTCTGCTTGCGTGTAGCGCGTGTCCCTTTTTCAGTCAGTTGCTGTCAATGTTGGCACGTTGGCTACTGCGCCGTTGAAGTCGTGCGGAAAATAAACGAGTTGTCACGTTTAACCGTTCGCCAGCAACCACTTGAGTGACACTTAGCTTGTCGTTATATAATGAGAACAGATTTGTTACTGTGAAGGACGGATTCATCTCCCTTTCGTTTGGTTTCATTGACGGGGTTAAACACTGAAACTACAGTAGTGTTTTAACACGTACCTCTGACTGTTCTTTTGGGCACCATATTGTCTTTCAAGGATGCGTGTTATTTTGATTCGTCTTGTTTACCCTGTATCACCATGTCTGCCCATGGGAGTCGTGCGTTTCTATCTGCACCCAGACAGTATTCCACCTGGCAATTTCCATTATCCGTGCTAATTTGCATCACAATTGCTTCATGCATCGCATGTCACTCCTTCGCTTTTTTTTATCTTTTATAAGCTGTGATGAATACCAATTATTGTTTCGTCCATTTTACCCACCTGATTTAAATTAAACTCAACCACTTTTTGGGAATAAATCTTACCAATGGAGTCCCAATTTTCCGTTTTATTTTCACACCGAAGTGAAGCTTGTTTCACTAGCCCTCCAGTTTCCATGGAAATACCGAATACTGACGTTGAATCCAGTACTGACAATGCGGCAGCGGAAGGCAGACATTGGCGTGCTCTCAGTTCCGAACTACTGTCCGGCGATAGTCTTCCAATTGATTTGCAGTCGTTATGTCACATTCGAGCAAATGGCGTTGTCCAGTGTCTCGCGTTTGCCATCGGCGATATTTCACACTGCAGGTTACCACACAGAACCCGGAAACGAGTTTCACGTGTTATCCAGAACCCGGATGTCTCGCTCATACTGCTTGGCCTCGTGACCGGATACACCGAGGTGTACAATCTGTTCGATATCACTGTACCTGTATCTCGTAAGTGGCTCTTCGTGTCAGTTGAAACGCGCAAAAAAGTGAACAAGTTCGTATCATATGCTCCATCTTACCTCGCATTTTCCCACTATCCTGTTAGCAGTGGAATTTTTACCGTACGTTTCACAGGTTCTACTATGACTAGCATTGTCTACGTGTTACTGGTTACGGACTTCGGGTGACTACGGCCGCCGTTAACGGTCACGATGGAGTAGGTATAGTTCTCAGTAAGACGGCTGCAGTCACGTCAGTAGATTGAACTCCTGTTAACGGTACAGTTTCTGCCGTCAATTTGTCAGGGTCTACTGAGACTAGCTCTAGACGCAAGACCTTCAGAAATCTTTTCATTGTATCTGCTTATGCTCCAACTGACGCAGTGACGCCGAAATCGGGGATACCTTTCATTCGGATCTGGCTGTTCTCCTTCGGTCGACACATGGTTCTGATATAATCGTTCTTGCCAGAGATATGAACGCTCAGGTCGGCCGCTTTAGTGAGGCCGAGTATCGTTTAGGTGGCACGTTTGGGATAGCACCACATCACTCGGATAATGGCAGGCGGCCGTTATAGCTGTGCGATGATCAAAAGTTATTTATAGCTAGCATTAGTTTTAGGCATCATGCGTGTTATTGTTACACTTAGTACCCCTCTTCTCCGAATCAGGTCTGGTCTCAAGCAGACCACACGGCTGTTAGTCATAGGTGGTGGGACTCCATTCGGGACTGTCGTTCTTACGGGAGTACATATTTGGATTCGGATCATGCGTAGATACGCTATCGTCTTGTTCTTACTTTCGCTGGGCAACGACCTCACCGACAACGACGACTGGCTGTTGACAAACTGGCTATGCCGTCGGTAAAGCAAAAATACGAAACTAGCTTAGAAGTCAGCCGTAGCAGTTCTCACCCAGGTTGCATAGGTCATCCACGAAGCAAGTAATGTTGCATGCGGCACGGGGATTGGTGGGTCAAACAAACATTGGATCTCGGGTAAATCTCTGGAGTTGCTAGATGCCGGACAGAACATCCCTCTCGGCAGTTCACATAAGTTTAGAAGAGATACCCGTATGAAGCTGGAACGTCGCTGATCACTAGCCTTGGCTAATAGAGAAAGTTGAGGAAATATAAACCGCTTTTGCTTCAGGGAACACCGACAGACTCTTCAAGCTTATCCGTACCACTGGTCCAAGATGACATTCTATCAGTGAAGCCATCAGCGAGGTAGATGGCACACTCATCTATGATAAGTCCAGAGCGGTGGGCGGTACATTTTGGGGGTTAATTTAGCTAGCCTCCTACTTCTACTATGTTGCCGCCGCGAACTTATAGTCTGAAACCCTGGTCGGCAGATTTAGAGCCACCCACCGGAAATGAGGTCCTCAGTCGCATTTCGGCTCTAGAGCGTAATAGAGCTGTTGGCCCAGATAATCACATGCCGGCACTTTTCAAGGAGGGTAGAGAGGTGTTAGTAGAGTCCTTGGCTCACTTGTTTCAACTTGTAGAGACAAACGAGACCATCTTTCTGCGCTGGGGTCACTCGATAATAGTTACCATATTCGAGAAATGTGTCAGGTACTCCTGCGAAAACCATAAGAGCATTAATGTGAACCCGTTCATCACTAGGGCTCTGACATCCGCCATACTTCATTAACTCATTACAGCTCAGGAGGCAAACGTTAGGGGAGAACAGGCAAGGTTTCGTCCTGGGTGGGGATGCCTTGATCCGATTCCCACTCTTCGTCAAATTCTGGTGTAGCATCGTGTATATCGCCGGCCAACAATCACCGCATTTCTCGACTCTAAAGGTGCACTTGATTCGGTGGGTTGATCTACACTTTTGGGTTCGCTTAAACGCAGGTTGTGCCCACCAAATATGTGAACACACTGTGCACACTTTGTTTCTATACGTCAGCTCAGGTTTCAATACCATCCACGGCATATGTCAAGGCTGTCCACTTTCACCACTTCTGTTTACTTTTGTCACGATATTGCTTATGCCGATGGCAAGGTGTTGCTTCATGACAACTTTCGTGCAGCACCGACAGTACTAGGCGCTATTTCACGTTCTGCCAAATAATTCACGATGCGCTTTGCAGCCCCAAAATGCAAAGCGCTTTTGCAAGATTACTGTGATTACGTGGATTCAGTGTTAGATAATGAAGTTACAGAGGTTGTTGACCGGCTTGTGTATCTGAGAAGTTGCATCAGCGGCGGTGGTGGTGGAAGTGTGGGAAGTGAAACAGAAACGGTATTCGCCAATCAGACGACGGAGAGATATCTCTCCGAGACCCAAGGGTTGCGTGTATAAGGCGACAGTGCGGGCTGTGTTACTCAACGGCAACAAAACATGGTCGCCCAGGATAGAAAACGTGAACCATCTTCATTTGTTTGACTGTCGATGTCTGCGTTCAACCGCTCATATCGGGTGGCACCAATGAGTAAGCAACGAGGAGGTTGGGATGCGGACATTTGGTAGGGATTACCAGTCGATGCTTAAATTATGCTCTGGGGATGCCAGCTGGTCGTCCACTGTATGTGTACATATGTTCTCCCATTTTTAACCCATGTCTTCATATTCCGGCAAACGCTTCATCTGGGGTGTTTACTTCCGGTGAGCTCCACTAGGAGAGAAGACATTCTGTAAAACATAGTATGATCTCGTCGCCTTGCGAGTTTTCGATTTATAGTATGCATCAAATATGTCGGGAGACCCAAGCATCCTTAGAACCTATGAACGCTGGCAGTTTGTAGTATTCACTGCCATTCAGATATCTTTTCAGTGCAAAGGCTTCTGTGCATCTTTTCGGCGTTTAATTTTGCTTTTTTGATCACAAACTACCCACCTGAACGTTTTCAAATTCTCGCCTATCTTCATCTATCGCCACTAAGTGTCAGAGTACGCCGAGGCACTTCACGGGAAGTGTTTTTTGATCAGTGAAGTGAGCCTTTCATCACTGGCTGGTTACCAGTTAATTGCTTCTTGTTTCTACCGCGCACTTACTTTATTGAGTTTCAAATCCTAACTAACTAAGTTTTCACAGGACAGCAGGCAGCAATTTAAGCGGTTGGGGTATGCTTCACGATCGGCATTTGGTGAAGCATGACTATTTGTCTCAGTCTTACTGTGTTTCCGTCGACATGCTGCGTTCCAATCTTGAGATAGGTATTTCTGTTAAAATTACCTTTCCAAATTCTCATGACGAATGAGTCAATGAAACGTTCTGTACAGTCTAATTGAGGAATGAACGTTAGTCAAGCCTTTCCAAGCTTTAAGGTGACTGTCAAAATGATCGCAATCACTAACCGCCATACATACGTTAGTCGTTCCTTTGGTGCGACAATATCGGTCAAATCGATACAGTCTTTTGGAAAAGACAGCTGTTGCACCTACTTACATCAGTGTAGCGTTTAGTTGTCCAAGGACCACTTACTCTGTCATTTTGGCTCTGCTTGCTGAATTAGGAGTAGTCTCCGACATTTTGGTAACCTCTGAGGCGAAAGAAGTAACAGAGGATGCTACTGAAGCTCCCTAAAAACTGCACACGTGAATTCGTCGGTTAGAAACGTACCACTCGAGAAAACAGTGTAGGTGGTTTTTAAACCAGTGTGATCGTGTTTGATGTACGAAGATATATAGATTCCATAGCCTGCAACTATATATGACGGTCGTTTTTCGTCATTTGTTTATCCAAACTTGGACGTAGTACACGCGTGTATATCTTTGTATAAAATTGTTAACGTCGGTGCCTTTGGGCCCCCCTTTTGAATGCCAATTTTTGCTGATCGTTTATTTTGACATCTAGGTGTTCCGAACATGCTACTGTTCGCGGACAGCCTACCCATCTATCTGTTGTCTGTTGCCCCGGACATGAGTCTGCGTCTCGCCTCTGTGCAACTCGGTGGTGAAGTGAAATTGTGGGATCTGTGGGATGACGGAAATATGTACGCTAGTTTGAAACGCAATTTCGTGTTTCCTGCTGATAGCGAAACAGATGCCAATTTGATATACGGAGAGGCGTGCACATTCGCTTGGCAACCATATGGCAAACACATTTGTTTGGCTGGACAGTTGGGTTATGGCGTCATTTTGCAGGTGTGTGTTATATGGAATTTTGGTTTTATGGTTATTTTTGTTTCAACGTCGTAACCCTTTTGATTGTTACAGTTCCAGTTCCAGCGTGTGCATCATAAAGCGTCTTTCACCCATCAACGTGCTAAGTTACATCTCGGCCGGACTGTACTCAAACCGAGCATTCGAAATAATCGGATCTCATACTTAAGAGTGCACCTTCGGTTGTTGCCATTGTTTACCTCTGGGGCGTGAACTATTTTTATCAGCGATGTATTTCACTGCTGGGGTTTCTTTGTAACGCATGGTTACATCGGTTCCTATGTTAATTTCACTTGCTTTTTCGTCGTTCTTGAAAGCAGTCGCATGTATTACCTCAAAAAAGGTCTAATGTCACGATCGATCGCTGGTCATCTAACCGACAGCGTTCCACGCACGGTTTGATAAAACTAGATTTCGGCACCCTGATACTCTCTGTTTCGTACTCCCGTTATATTTAGAGTAATGCAATATCGTCCCTGAAACGGTCCGTTTTCTGCCTGTTCACTTATTAGCGCCCAATTTACATGAATGATTATTAGTGTTTTAGGTTGTAGTATCTGCATTGCTGGTTATATTTTTTGCGCTGCGAGTTTGCAAACAATACCCCTGTACGCGCCTGCCGGCTGGTTTCGGGGGTATTCGCTACTGCCCGTACAATTCAGTTTGGCCATTGTATAAACAAATAGTTACTGGG
Organism: Paragonimus westermani; assembly: GCA_008508345.1. NCBI lineage: Eukaryota > Metazoa > Platyhelminthes > Trematoda > Plagiorchiida > Troglotrematidae > Paragonimus > Paragonimus westermani. The sequence goes on from QNGE01002661.1 coordinate 82,634, forward strand.
CCCTGACAATTGAGGTACCCTTTACCCGACCTATACTGCTACCTTGGCGAGGTGATCGGGCTTGTGTACTGTTTTGATCCGGCGGGCTATGCTGACTAGGACTCCGGTCCTTCCAGGTGCAACCTTGTCAGACAGGCCAAAGGGAAGCAGCCAGACGAAATGCAGTTACACTCAGGATTGTATTTTGCACTACTGACCTCTTAGGAGTGCTTAGGTTGTGAGGCACGATCTTATGCAGCAGAACTATTTTTATAGTTGCGGCACTGCTGTCTTCCGTATCAGGAAGAGAGTTTGTGGACAACTGTCTCGGGCGTTCATCACTTCGAGTGATGTTCGTCAGGGGTGTCCGATTTCCTCCTTCCTGTTCAATTTTGTCATGAACAACATTCTGGAGGGTGCGCTTCGCGAATCCAATGAGCTTGGTGTTGAGCTTCTTGCTGGCGCTAGATTCACCGGTATGGAGTACCACGCTGCGCAGGGTGAGTGACCGGGCTGGTTTTTATGGAATGCGCCTCGCACCTTCAAAGTGCAAAGTGCTGCTTCAAGACTGGGGCATTTCCACCCTTACTTTCTGTGTGCAGGTATTACGCTTGGATAGCACTATCTCGTCAGCCTGTAATATTGTTGATGAGATATCAGCGAGGATAGCGAAGGCAGGAGTTGCCTTTGCCAAACTGCGTCATCTGTGGCATCGGAAAGACGTACGGTTGTTACCAAAAGGAGTGGTATATAACGCCTGTGTGCCCTCCATTTTGCTGTATGGTTCGGAAATGTGGCCTGTTCACAAAACAGATATCAACAGGCTTGCTGTGTTTGACCATCGTTGTCTCCGTCAATTGGCCCACATTAAGTGGACTGATCGCGTGAACAATGTGGCAGTTCGCCGGCGGGTATTTCGGAACGGTCGGGATGCGCGATCAATCGGTCAACTAATTACGTTGCACAGCTTGCGATGGTTGGGTCACGTGCTCCGTATGCCAGCTGAGCGTTTACCGTACCGGGAATTATATACTGAGGCCACCAACAGTTGGATAGAACCGCGTGGTGGTCAAGCAACAACGTGGTCACGAAATATGATGATCACCCTGACTGCTCCATTGAGCAAAGTGGACCTGGATGGGGTCGTCGTGATCACTCAAACCGCTGGTTATAGACGCTTTCCGAGATGGCAGTGTGTCTCAGTCAGTGGCATACCTGTATCCATACCATCTTTAGTCCTTACGGTTAGTCATTTTTAGTATTTGTCGACCTTCTTAGTAACGTTTCGTTCTAGGATATTCCACGTCACTGTGAGGTGGACGGCGGTCCGAGTCACAGTACCTTTTGGTCATACTCGTGGCTGTTATGACGATGATGATGTTGGTGCACTGATCCAGTAGTGCAAGCTTAATCGATGTCCTAATGGACACAGTCTTGTGTCCAATAGGATGCTTCGAGTTGACATGTAGGATCTCGAGTTGAGTCTGATTTAACAGTTTGACCTGTGGGACAAAAAGAAATAGGGTTTTCCTGAGTTGGACTTCGTCAAGATCCTTCGACTCAGAAGTCTGACTCACTTGACAGGATGTGCTTACATAGCTCGGGAACGTAAGTAGTGGAATGTTAACGACTCATTCCGGTAACTGCTGCACTTCGTAAATGTGTTGCAAGCTATACCAATCTTTTGGGAATTAGTGTGGTTTTTCCGATTCTCCTGGATAGCACGCCGGCAGTCACGGTCAGCCGTTGGGCGATCGGAGTGTTCTTTTTTGGGGGTGCTTTTTCCAACCCCCTCCTTCCGTACACGAACGACAACAGTCCTGCAACTGTGAATATAGTTCTGCTGTGTGCCCATAGGTTTGTGTCTCACCATCTGAGTACCCTTACCCAGTCAGAAGTGTGGCATACAAACCGAAGAGTGTGATTGCTTCTTGTATCGCCTGTCTGGATGGGGTCCTCGTGATCACGCAAACCGCTGGTTAGAGATGCTGTTCGATATGTCGATGTTGATGATGACGGTACTCCTTTGACTTTGACTGACTGACATTACTAGGTGAGGTAGCACCGTTATATCTCTGTTCCTGGTTGCAGCCTCAACCAGCTCAAGTGCTGGTAGGATAGTTCTCAAAATACTACGTACAGTGCTCATATTCATGCGAAATGTGGAGGCTGATTTTCACCAGGTGTAGTTCAGATATAAAATGAGTCCGGTGTTGTTTGCTTGCGCGTTCTTAAACTGGCTTGTTGGTTACTATTTGGCTAATTGCCCGAGCAGTATGCATGCCATGCAGGCCGACTGCACCTTACTGCATCACGAAAACACTAATGCGTCAAACCGTGACTTATCAGAACAAATGTTCAGTCAAATTATTGTCTGTTCAGACGACACGTCAAATATTTTAACTTCTATTGCGATCTGACGATCAGCACTCACTCAGTCCACTCATGGTTTAACGGACCAGTCATTATTTACAGCTGTAGCGCATGTTCTGAATACGCCGCCCCGGTCATTTTATGGCATTGTTACATTAAAAAATTTCCTACCCCATATTAGGGCTGGGCTCATCCTGAGTGGAGCACCCCATACAAATAGTTCCTGGTGGGTACGCCCGCATTTTGCACAATTAGCAAATTTGTTTCACGTGTTTTAATGTTTCATGTACGGTGGGATTGTGCTCAGCGAGGTTATGCTGTTACCCAGGTTTCTTTAGTCACACTTCTTTGGCTCTAATTCGGCGAGTCAAAGACTGGATCCGTTACCACCGTTTGAGTATTTTGTATGTAGTGTCCGCATGCCATCTAGTGTTCTTCCTTTTATGACTCTGGAACACTACTACTGGCATTGCTGGTTGACTCCGGTTACCCAATTATTCATCGTCATCTTACACTAGCCATCAAATACCCTGTATCTGTGTGCATGATTCTCGTTGACATGGGTCTTTCATTGCATTCATGAGCGCCTCCGCCTCTATTGTTAGCCGTTCCAATTGTCAATATTGATCGTTCTCGACTCCATTTGGTGAGTATTCTGTGGATCGTGGGACACCCCGATTTCGTACATGGTTAATCCTTACGAGTACTTCCTAAATTGAGATGATTTTGACCAGCCGATCGATCGGTGTGAAGCTATCCCATTTAGATTATGCCAACAGTATCTTCGTAGACTGTGTGTGTTATAAAACTGATGATCATGTATACGAAACAGTACAAAAGGTGATGAGAATACAAAATGCTACAGGAGGTCCGGAGAATGTAGATGCACCTCAAAGTGACATTTAATTCGGCCGCTCAGTGGTCTGTACAGAAACACATACAATTCCGTTGTCCCCAACTGTGGGTCCACGTGCATGTGGGTATTTTCTAGACGATCATATGCTTTACGTCTTTAAGGACGAAAAATTCATGGAAACAATAATAGCAGACAGTTTTGGTCTATCCATAAACCGTGCAATCATGGCAGAATTCGCAAATGACATCTAACATCAGGAGAATCTGTTGGCCGTTGCTCACATATCGTACCACTCCATTGCACATTCTCACATGGCTTTTCGCCGGTGTGTAAACTGAACTACCCTTACGAAACACGTCCGAACGCAGACTTCTAGAACAGTCATAGAGTTCAAGATGAACCTCTAATCAGAAGAATCGGCAGCCTAGCCAGTTTCTCAGTGAATTGCAAGCATTTGATTCTAACCTACTAAATTCCCCACACCGCTGGCCACCGACGCAGGTGGACCTTGTTCACTCCATCATAAGGCAGTGACTGTGGGGTCATTCTTCCAAACTTGCACTTCAGCCGAGCGGGCCACTTTGTAGAATGTGTTCTCTCTGGAACACACTGGAGGACTCCGTTATTACGGCTGACTTGGTCAAGATGTTCATGACTTCCTAATCAGCGAACACTTCTTTTATGCACTTTCCTAACACACCGATCACTAGTTGATTATATCTGTCTGTTTATGTATGTGTCATTGGCGCCGGTGTGCTAGTTGAATGTGTTTAAATGTTCGATTCTTGAAGGATTCACGACATCGTTTCCCCTCACACCTCATTTTTTTGCGAATGTGAACGTGTTCTTGAACTTTTGAAACGTTTAACGAATTTGATTTTCTAGTCAACAGTGTATGGGACCATGTGCACTTTTGTTCTCTCTTCAGCTCTCTATTCTGTTCACTTGAATGAGTTGTGACGGGTTACTACTCTGTTTCTTAATGTTTCATTATGACCAATCACATATGACCTACCTGCTGAAAAATTGTTACGAGTTGTTCCATACAATCAAATTACAGTGCCCCTGTTTCACATTCTTGTGCCAATTGTATTAATTTGTCCACAGTTATTTGGCGACAATGTGGTCGCCATCCCACTTACAACTGCCGTGCATTTGTGTGTGAATGCTCTCCGTCATTTATGCTTTCAGTGAGCCTGATCGTTGCTTTGTTATCTCAAAACTGTGCGACCATTTCTGTCCTACTTCTTTCTTTAGCTACTAGGTATTCTATCTTTTGGTTGAAGTTGTTTAGCTAAATGTTTTTTTTTTCTCTGTGAGTTTCATGTTAGTTAACTAGTTCCTCTGGTATATGGATTGAACGATAACGGGTTTAATTCGCTCCGTAGATGAGTGACTGTTCGATCGATGTGCACAATGATCGTGCAACACATTAAACATCAACGTAGTGGGCAACTTATCAGTTAGCAACTCGGTAAAATAAAACGAATCAAAAAGCAGTTTGAGATTACTTGTTTCTCACTCGTTTCTCCAGCTCATTTAATGTTTTTGTCTGTCGTAAGAGTAACGTGAAAGATAGAGAACTGATATTCCGTTTATCGAAGTGTTCACAATCAGATTTGGAAACAACTTAGTCAACGGGCAGGACTGAATTGACATATAATCACTAAATCTTAATACGAATGATTTTGTGAACCCCTTCCTGTGAAACAATCTGGTCTCAGAGTTTTATGTTATAGTCAGACATTTCCATCCACACTTCTATTTTGTTCACTCAACGGAGTAAATTATCCTCTAGCGTTGTCCACTATTTTTCTTGTTTCACATAGCTTGTTTGTTGTCCCCTTTAAGTCTGTCTATATTCAATAAGTAAAATTGCATTCGTGGTTTCACGTAGTCTTGATACCCTCGAAACAGCATTGCTCCCTGCAATGAGTGATGAGTAGTTTTGGCCGCAACATTTTCGGGTTCCTCTGTTTTCCGGAAGTGGCCGAGAACTAGTATTGGCCGAAGTGAACTACTTTTTGGACACATCTATAAGCAATTGTGTATGCGGTTATGTTGATCAGTTTTGTTTCAACTGAAGTGTCTCTCCCTACGTATTGATTTTCATGACCACGTGTTCGTGTGTGTGTGTGTGTGTGCGTAACTGAGAGTAGATTTCAGCATTGTTCCTGAATAGTGTGGTAAAAATCCCCGCCGTCTTTCTCCACGCGCCCTTATTTACACTAACAGTCTGAGAAACCGTTCGCGCGAGTCGCAACCTTGCGATCCGGTCATTTTCATCGAATCTCTGCCTCTTCGTACACGCACGATGGTAGTATGCTACTGACGGCTTCCTATGATTCCAGTTGTGCGATCTGGGCCGTCCCCGAATACGCACCGCTGCATCATTATTGGTGAGTACTTTTTCTTTACAGTTTCATTTTCTCCAGTTCTACACGCAAAATGATCTGCGTGACGGGTCGTTGATGGTTTTTCAGACGTAAAATCATTTGATAATCGAGTTCTTTTTAATCTTTTTTACTACCAGCTTGTTTGCTTTCTACATGAATACCAAGCTTACTGTTGCTCTTTTCCGACAGTTTTATGCAACAATAAGGATGTTTACTTTGAGCTGTTTTCATCTAACTTTACTCTATCCTCGTTAACCCAGTTGTTTTCGGTAGCACAAGACGGCTGTTGCCATAGAGTTATGATACCAGGGCATCCGGGCGACCACGCTGACTGAAAATCGAACACACTTGGCCGATGGTTATACGAGACGCTGTCGTGGAAACTTCATCGACGTCCGGCACCTTATGGAACGATGAGATTAGAACCTCCATCGATAAGACAGGCGAAATCGAGGTGGGGATACGGATATATTCCCTTGGGTGGGTGTCACCATATAGGTTCTTTCCACGTCAGCAACTTGCCAGCCTCTTGACGCTTTGAACACTTTCTCGCCAATTCCTCGACTTAACACTTCATGTCCTTATCAATTCCTGCGGCTACTGAGAAAGAATAAGCTGAAGGTGACGAACAATAACCTCAGGCGTATTGCAACTTCATGTCCAGCTAATATGGGTATCTACGCGCGATTACCTTTACTATTCTGGTTCTGGGATGACCAGATTAAAGTTGTCATAGGACAGCTAGCTGGAAAGTGGCTGGAGCGACGACGCGATTGGTGGACAGCATTCAAGAGTCAGTCACTCCCGACGAGTCATGTCGCCTATATGGCTGGCAGAGTTCACCTACGAGAGATACCGTGGTGGATGGCGGTAACAACCCAAAAAGGTTGACGCCTACCACGACAGACGATTGGCGGAATATACGAGAATGTCTTTCTTTGATCTAAAGATGGCCATTGGCGGCTAATCATCGGTTAGCATGGAAACATGCCAATCATGTAGAAGTGCGTGGTATTTCCTCACTGTGAAGATGATTTTCAGAATCTCTTTTTCAGTCTAAGTATGCTTGGGGCCTGGGCAGTGACCTTTCGGGCATCGTCAGGCAGTTGGAGGCATTTGCAGCGACTGCCATTAGGAAGTTTTGGTCGTAATGCGTCAGTTGAAAATCGGAATTACACAGCCTCTAGCTTGGTAAAATTTCTCGTGTTTGGCAGAACTGCCCCTGGGAGATTCTTACGATGGATGGTACGAACGCAGCGCAGTAGCTGTTGTGAGCATCTTTAAATGGCGGCATTTGCTATGTATTTCGCATGTCCTCAGGATCTGTTGAACGACTTTAAGAGTCTGACCTGAATCCCAGATGCTTGGCCGAGCACATGATGTGTTGGCGCTCGTTGGGGCGCATCCGAAACTACTCCTAAACGCGTCTGAGGGTCTCGAGGATACGGTCCCGAAATATTTCACTTGTGGGACCTGTGATGATCTCCTCGTTCAAATACGCGGACATAACCGGTAGACCAGTCACCATCGCGTCAATATCCTGCTGAAAGAGGGCCGGAGTAGCTTCGGTTTCCAACGAAAACTTACGTACAGCTGTCACACATCTGGATGCAGCTTATCTCAGTGCGCCTTAAAGTTTTGTCGCCACACTAACGCTTTAGCACGTACGGCCTCAACCATCCACAACCCAATGACCAGGCCGAAGGGCTTGTGGACACGTTCAATTAGGCAATCCCCAAGTCTCGTAGAGAGAGAACCACAAACGAAGTACTCCAGGCTCTTCTCTTTCTTCATTGAACTTCACTGAACACTGCGGCCCCCCCACCAGCCACAACCTTTGTGGGCCGAATATTTTGCGCAGTTCATCACGCACTCATCCCTACGGGCGAGTCATCGTCCCAGTATGCTTAGATTAGCCTCCCGTGATGCTTTCTCTTTTGCTGCACTTGTTTCCGTCCGTGAGTGCTGATCTGGTCACATTGATGGGGTACAAGCAACAGTTAGCACCCATAGAGTAAAAGTGCTTTATGATGCCTGTGTCGGTGCGGACATTCGAGTCCGTCGTCGAAACCATATGCATTAACGAACTTCGAGCGTCCCAACGGGAAGTAGTCAGCAGTCGATCCCGCCAGGCATATTGCTGGATGCGTTCGCCATACCGGTCGCGACTGTACCGTCAATCTCTTCACTTACACCACTTTTCTGGCGCTGGACCAATCGTGACCGACGTCCAACACACCTGTGGTGCCAATGGTTACAAACGAAATTCCACATGGGAGGTCCATTTCTTTTCTCCAACTCTATAAATCAATTTTTCATCGTAATTATTTGTGCCACCATTAAAATAGGTCGTTTCAGCACCTTTTTCTCAGCTTACCGCTCACTGGCGAATTTGCCTTTTACTCACCTAATCTCTACGGTTCAGATCAAAGGTACAGTTTGTCTATAACCACTAAGATTTTGGCCCTGTATTTTTTCTATGGTTTGGATGCCATTGCACAGCTCTTCCGGAGGTCTCGTTTTCTCTTTTATCTTGGTCGAGTCCGGATAACCGTGGCTCACCTGTTTTTATATTTAGTGGTGTCATTCCTAGTTTTATTTTGGTTAGCCACATTGTAATGTGGAATCGCCTACTCGCTGGACTCTACCACTTCGGGGGTATCAACAGCAATAATTGTTTTGTTTTTCAGAGCTATCATCATCATCATCATCATCATCATCATCATCATCATCATCATCATCATCATCATCATTGACAGCAATACATCAGTGGTTAACACTAATGCTTAACTCTATTTCACGGCCATGTACTTAAAAGCCGTTACTGCTTGTTCAAATGACAATGTACAAGCATTCGGTGATTGCGGCTGTCATTGTCGAGAAATTTTGGTAGGCAGTCACCGTCAAAGAGAGAATCCTAGTGATTCTGATTTATTTGCTGCCTTTTGCAGCTACAAATAGATAGCGCATATGAACGCCTAATCTTCACCACCATTTCCGTCGAACTTCGTTCTTCAAACCCCTGTTTCTGTAATCCTCTATTTCAACAAGAAATGACGATGGGAACAGACTGTTTGGGAAACACTGTCATTCAGTCCCAAGTGTAAAACACCCAACATTTCCTTTAACCGTCGAAACGAATCAAGTGCAGTTGGTGTGCATGTACTTTCCAGATTTCGGTGTTGGCTTTTAGCTAAGACTGATGTGTGCTATACTTGCGTATCTCTATGGCTGTCGGTATCTAGTGAGGATGTCAGTTTTCGACTCGTTATTTCTTTTCCTCCCTATCGAAATCCCGTCAGTAAGCTTCTCGATGAGTTGTCATCATCTCTAGTGTATGGATATTTTTTAGTTGTTAATGGGCCATTGTTTGCCTGCCTAGGAGTGGTCAAACCTCTGCTCCTCTGTGTATGGTCGAGAAACGTGTTTCGTTATATCGATTTTAACTTCTGCTCATAACGAAACGCCCGAGAGCACTTTGTCTGAACTTCTCGATCTCCTTGGGAAATCCCTTTTAACAAAATGGCCACAAATCTTAATCACTAATGAGTCTAAGTCTTTTCTGAGCCATTTAATCATTTTTTTACTCGTTTTCACTAGTGAGGTAGAACAGTTTGGGAATTGTCTTCGATTTGCTTAGTTTTCGGTTTATGTATTCGTTATGAACAATCTAGTTTGTTACCACTCACGTATCCCCCAGCCTTTCCGGCTTGATTGATCTCAACTCCTCCTTTGTTCGGTATATTTTATTGTCATGGTCGTTTTATTCAACATTTCCTCTGAAACTTTACCCCTTCACTTACTGTGGTCAAATCAACTTAGCCCAACAGTCATGATAACTTCATACTCTCTGTCATCAGAAATGTGAGATGTCGTTTTCGTTCGCTGTTCCGTTTCAGGCATATGGGTCGAGTTCCGAGCCTGCTATTGCTTGGTGGAACGAACTGGCATCATATGTACGGACTAGCCGTGGCTCCCGACGACTTGACCTTTGCTACAATTTGTGAGGATAGGTACGCATGTATATCCTAATACCGTTTTACTTTGTGACAGCGTTTTTATCTGATTATGTGATAACAGTGAAAGCAGCTTTTTTCGGGCGCTTTACTAACACGTTCCCATCTGTTCAGTGTATTGAAAGGATTTTCGTTCACGGTTGTACTTCTATTGTTGTATAACAAGCAGTTTCGTTGTAAGTAGTATACTACTCACAAGTAGCGTATTACCCACAGGCGACATTCAGGAACAAAAGGACAAGCCCCGAACACGACGGACAAGAAGAGACTATCGGAACAGTGTGTACATGCTGTGTGAGAACTTTCACTGAGGTGAATGATAACGTACTGTCACCCAATGTATCTGAGTGCATGTCTGTCGTGCAAATGAGTGCAAGCGGCTGTGGTTTAGTATTTGACATGACCTGTATGGAAGTTTGCGCAATAAACCAACTTGCTGGCCAAGCGTCTTTTGCGGACACAACACTATGCCTACTATACAGTTTAGAGGTTCATCTCTCTGACCATCCAACACTTGTGAGACCCACAACACTTACTTTTCACCGAAATGGTTGGTCCGAACGTCAGTTTTTTTACGGTACTTTCCAGGTTCCATTGGTTGGCTTGTGTGTTTGCGAGCTTAGTTGGTTAGCCAGTACTGACTCGTTTAAAGTCATTACAGTGAGAGTTTACTGTGATTCCACAATGCCTCACTTAGTCCCATCAAATCGTTTGGATTTCCTGAAACCGCGTGTACGACCGAACAACACGGCTGATCCACACTCAGTTGTTAGGATCAATAGGCGCACGTCAAAACTTGTGACTTCATGTGCAATGTGCGCAGCCCTCGACCTAGAACTGAGTCCACTGAAAGTGCACTACTTCTGTCTTTTCGTGCTATGCTTCCCATATGCCAGCGTACTACAATTGGATAAGTCTGTTGTGGGAAACCTTTTCATCTAACCAAGCAAATAATATCGGCTCGGTTTTTCGTTTCAGAACTAGGTCAAACTATGGATTTGGTCGCGAGCTAAGGTGTTCTGTTGATCTGCCACTCGCTGTAGACTTAAAGATGATGGTATGGCCCCCGGCATTTGGAAAAGTCACCATCCTCACCGGTAGGTACCTACAGTTGTCTTAAAAGCCTACACACACTAAAAGTGTGCACTCATTAAAAAGGAGTCAGTCGATGCAACGTAATTGTCAGCTTTCGAGTGTTGTGTCCGCAAGCGATGGCGGGTTCCTGAGAAAGCGTGAAGCATACAGAAAGTTGCCACCGCAACGATGCGTACTCGTGGTTTGTTTTGTTTTCCTCAGCATCATCCAACAATGGCAGTACAAAGCTAGCTTTCTGGGACGTCCTACTCCAACTGTAATAAGAGTAGCCCCGCCCCAATTGGCTATAAGGTAACATACACGATTTTTTTTAGACTTCCGCTGCCTCAGCCCACCAATTATCCTTTATTCACAGACAACTAAGTCAAACGCTGATAAACTTCGCATCGCCGAGCTCGATTAACGCCCCTCTCGGTGTCCAAGTGGATTGCAAGGACCCTAGGTAGGATGACGAACACGATCTGTATTGCCTTCCGACTCACAGCATCCTGTATATTAGCATCCTTTAGTAGTATTGAAAACTAGTTCTTATAACTGGGTCCACAGTTTTTCTGTAGAATAATTTCACCGTGCTGATGTCCGTTACATAATTACGTTTGACTTGCTCGAATGTTAGAAAGTTATTATATCCGTAAACTGAAGGTGACAGAATGTTATCACACGTAACGGGTGCGCTCGAATTCTGCCATTTTCTACATGGCAAACTAGGCGCTTTGTGGAATGAGGAAACCCCGTTTTTATCATAAACGCGTGTGATCAATTAACTCTGTGAACAAAAATCCTAACCACATACTTTAATTTGGGGTCAGATTCCAGTTGCAACGCTCTGTACCGTCGCCGCTTGTTCAGATATGCCTACCAGATACCAACCAATCAGTCAAGTTTCCTGGGACGTTTTTAGAAGGTGCTGGACCTCCATTTTTCGCCTCGAGGACATTTTTAACCTATAAATATAACATTCGCCTAAAATTATTTTAATTGAAACGAATAAGTTCATATTTTTATTTGAAGCCTTTCTTCGAGAGCTTTGCAGGCTAGGGGTCCACACGCTCAGTGATGAGGATTTCGTCTCGAACTGCTAAGTTATCGCTACGATTTCGATGATACATCACACTGCCAAAAGTTTTTGAGGGCCAAACACACTTTCAGTCACTCGGATGTTTGCTAGTGGGACATGTGCCAACGGGTTCAAGCCGGATACTTTCAGTCCGACGAAATTGTGAAAGTGTGCACTCAGGTGGACAATAACCCGGCTCGTTGTATGTCTCCATTGTGTACCTCTTAGACATACACACTCTCAGCATTAAGTCAGTTTGCTGGAAACTTCCTGTCCGTCCGTCGGTAAAATAAGTAGGAGTTTTCAGTCCCAATTTCTCATTTCCAAGCATTTCTGTTCATTGCTGCCACGTATACTACCATGTAAAGATCCATTCCAACTATTCAGCAACACATTCTGCCTCATTTTTGTAAATAATCGCAGCAGACAGCCAGTGCTTGGTTGTCCTGAATAATTTCTGTGTTGTGACCTTCACAAACAAACCTGAGGGGTGAGAAAGGTAGATCCTACGCAGACAGTTGTTTACGTAATTTATAGGTCCAGGTTTCTGCGCTGGACCAAGGCGGTTGTATTGGGACGTTAATGTCTACCGTTATATGTTCAGAAGGGCTGGTTCGTTAGTTTGACCTTATCATGGGTAGGAGTGCTCATGATTAATTAACGACCGGCACAACTGCGTCTATCATGTATCTTCGCTTTGAATAATACTTTCCGCTGTATAATCTGGTCTTTTGGGCTCACTTCATACTGTGTTGAAGAACTTATCTGTCCGTAAATCGGGTGCTAACCTTTTTAATCGCTCTGTTAAACTTTGTTTCGAAAAGAAGCTGCTTGATGTTACCATAATTGTCTGTGTACCCGACAACTCCCATCTTAAGAAGAGATCCTTGGCTGAGTGGCCTCATCCCTCGGACAGTATAGTAAAGTACATGAGCGCAATCTCACAGCTTGTATCTATTTCACATACCTGTTTATTGTACAAATTGGATCTTAGAACTAAGGGTCATTTGTGATATTTTATGGGTTAGTATCTACCACCCTTACGTGCACCGTTTGCACCATTGCTAATACCGTTACTTGTCGGCGACCGTCTGTCTGATTGGTAAGCCCGCCTATCCCTCACACACTTGTTTATCTCTCTGAAGTACGTTATCGTAGGACCAGTCATCACCGTTTCTCATAAGCTAGGTGTTAACGGCTCGTGCGTCATGGCGTCTGGCGCTTGTTCCTATTTTCCTTTCACTCATTAGGTGTATTCGTCTATGGCCTTTATGCCCAACCACGTCGCCAGTGAAAACGTACTATGAGTTAGCATTGTCTTCACTGTCTGGTCCCAAACTTCGAAGCATCTCCTTCAGTCCATGTGGTCGATTGTTAGCCGTCACGTGAGTTTCCGAGTGACGATTTTGTTGTACACTTTCGGCATATATGCCTTTAAATGTTCCTCTAATGACCGTTTCTTCTGGTGACAGTTATTACAAACTTGGTCCGTTTATCAGTAAGTTTTTGTTGATTGAACCATTTTTTCGTCCAAAACCGCCTCCTCTCTCGAGAAAACGACTCTATTCAATCAGAATAAGCGTAAATTTCGTGAGCAGTCGGGAGGTAGCTTTTGCCATTTTTTATCTGTTTGGCCTCTATTCCTCTATGCTCATTGATGGCTTAGTGACCCTAAAGTACTGTGTTGATGTGTCCTTCGGTTTTCTGGTTAGAGAATGTTTGTAGGTCGCTATGCACCCTAGAAATATCATGCAATTTTCTCCTTGTCTATCACGTTAGAGCGGAACAAGGTTACTTTTTGCACCCGTCTTTTGGTTTGTCTTTGGCGCAATTAATGGGAACTGCCGCGTTATTTTCGAGACCAAGATTCGCCGTGTTATTTATATCGAGAAGGAGAATCCGATTTCTATCAACTGCATTATTATACCGTGTCGAGGGTTTGCAACAGTCTCAATAGAGTGGAACTGAACAGTCAATACAGTCAATTTTAAATTGATGTTACTAGGCCTCAACCGGAGATTCACTCAATCTGTAAAAAGGTTTGTCAAACGTTTCTTTCCAAATCTTTAAGCGGCAACGTAAATCGCGTTTATGAAATATCCGCACCAAACTTGGTACTATTGGAGTCAATCAACTTGATTGCTGTGTTCAACTTGTTTTTAATGAATGGCTTTATGAGAACACAACATTACGAGCAAATTATAGTACTCAGTGTTTCAGCCACCTCGGTTAAAGTACTCTTGGAGAAGGCTACCCGAAATGGTTGAAACGCCAAGTTTCACGACTTGCTTGTGAATTGCAATCCTTTACAACGCTCTGATTATATTGAATACTCCGCAACAGTAGTTTACACTGATCTCTTTTGTGCTTGACCCATATTCCCGGAAATCTTTTTTGTGTCACAAAATTTTTTCACTCGGTTATTCTTACTCACTGTTTACCATATTTTGTTTTCACTCATGTTGGCTTTACTGTTCTCACGTTATTTCTGGGGCTGCACTTATCCGTGCATTTTAATGGTATCACACGAACTTTTTCAGTCGAACAACACCGTAGAAAAACATTTCATTTATTCTCACCGGTCACATATCTGGACAACCGATTGTAGTATCACGGCTTGGCCACAAAACAGGTTTTTCACCCAAAAGAGAGGCGAGAAACGCCCACGAGTCTGGAGGTAACATAAGTTGCGCCAGCATCTGTGTGCGTAGATCTGGACGATGCATTTTAGTCAGCACTGTCTCGACGAATGCTCTTAACCCTGAATTTTGCTTGCTTAACAGTGCTTTGAATGATTTGGTGGCCAACCCGGTTCATCATCATCGTAGACAGAAATACATCAGTGGTTCTTAGTGAGGTTTAACTGCCGCACAACTATGAAGAAAACAGGCCTTTTACAAAAAGATAGAAGGAATAAAGGGGAAAGGACCTAACTCCTAAAAACAGTTACGACTGTATTGAAACGCACAGCAAGGTGCCTATACCTTGCAGAAAAACAACCGGTCTGTAAGCAAAAGCAAGGCGTCATCAACAAGACAACTTTGTTACAGCTTTCACTGTCACACATCATTAAATACATTCACGTTACAGGCAACTCGGCCTAACGACGACAAGATTCAAGTCACTGCGTTCGATTAGCCGTCATCTCATCTAAAGTCTCCAATCACAAGTTTGTCCCATTTATTTGGAATTTGCATGTTCTATGCTATCACCTTTCCCTTCTTTCAATCTGACATATTTTCTACAATGCTTCTGTGTACTTCTAATGGTTGGTATATTTCATAGTACTTAGTTATGCTTCCTCTCATTCACGTACTTCTTCCAGCTCTTCTGACAACCGCGTCTTGGTTTTCACTTCGCCTAGTCAAGTGACCAGCCTTACTGTCCAGTCTGCCCGTGTGATCCGTCTTTGTGTGACACGGCATTTGATGGAGAAATATCCTACTCAACTATCCGTGTCTGCGCTGACTTTGGATAAGCCCTGCATATCAGGTTTCCCGAACCGTGTGTTTTGTCGAGCTGTCTCTGATCTGCCTTTGCCACCCCAACTTATAATGACTTTGTTTCGTGACTTCCAGTCTCATTCGCAATTGTTCTACAACTCGGCGCCCCCTGTAATGCACTAAAAATTATAATTGCTTATGAAACCCATTTCATGATTCCACAATTACAGATCACGCTTTTGCAGCTCGACTGAATTTTCTTCCACGATCGAGCTTCTGTTTATATGCTGTTCATCTATTTGTTTATCATTATACTGATGTCTTTCATACTTTAGTCCTTTTTTATCTCATATCAGACGCGAAAACCTAACCAGCCTAATCGAACTCCGTCTGAAACTTCATATGTTCTCCCTTATTTGTTGTGGTTTATTACTGCGCTTTGAATCATGACATACTTTTATTCATAGATGCTTTGTATTAAATTAGATCTGTTGTACACTGAACTTCTGTGTTGAACACCTCTAAACAGATCTGTCACTGGTAACGCATAGTCTGTGAACCCCGCAACGCCATCTGAGGCAATCCGGTAAACGAAACGGTCCTAGGGTTTCTGAAAATGCCAAAACGACCGTCGGAAAGAAAGATTTTATACGGTACTAAAACAGATGTAAAGATAATAGTCCCTCACCTCAGATGTGAATCATCCGGGTGTCCTAGTAAGCGAATGGGGAACAATTGAACTTACAGAGCTATGCAAGATTTTCACAAAATGACCGAGAATGGTCAACAACTGAACTAACCAAAACAAGTGAATTCAGATGGTGATAAGGCATTACGGTGCCTGGGTTCAGAAAAGTTTAAGAGTTGTGGACATTTAGTTATAAACAAGGTGGACATCAAAGATAGTTGACATGTGCAACGGGGAACAAGGTTCACATTTCGCCAACCCAACGTCTTCTAACANGTGCAACGGGGAACAAGGTTCACATTTCGCCAACCCAACGTCTTCTAACAATTTATCATGTCAGACAGTAATCAAGTCATAGCAAACACTTCAAGCATTTCATTTGTGTGTGTATATAACGATGGTTTAGTGTGTACGCGCGTATGTGCACATATTCATCTGATCCACTTCTTTCTCATTTTACACGCATGTGATTAAATTATCGAATAATTGTCTCCTAGGTGCGTCTCAGCCAGCTGTGATGTATAGATATTGGAGCTTTTCGGAACACGAACTAATATCAGTTATTATTTTATCTTGTGCATGCGGTCGTTTGAGGAGTTGTTTAACTCTGTTAAACCCGATCGGGGTTATTGTGTGAGAGGTGTGTTCGCATGCGATGTTATAGCCGATGCAAGGTTTGCTTACTTTTCAGAAGCCTATTTACTCCACTTTCATTGGTAATTCGGACGTCCGTATTACTTAGAGGGTAATTTTTTTACCGTCCTGTTCGCAGGACGACTTCTAGTTGCTGATAAGGGAACCGTTAGATAGGCGACCTTCATATTACAGTGAAGCGACGGAAGCAGCTAAAATCTCATGATTGTTCGTTACTGTTCGATTCGTCTTATTCGAAGATTTGGCCGCAAGTGACCTTAGGGTTTATTTTCTCACGGAAATCCGCTGTCACAGTAGTACAATCGGCTTACTGTCTAGTGATTCGCCCTTAATTATGTGAACACATAGTCATAACATATGTTATCTTAGTCTTTCATTCCCCCCATTGATCTATACCTCGAGAACACTGATGTTCAGTGAGCTACCCCAGTTATCCGAAAACTGCAAGTTCCTTCCGCGAAGTATACCTCGTCCATCGCAGACTTAGGAATCTCCCGCAAAGTTTCGCGCTGGGTTACGTTTAAAACAGTAGAAGACATACTGTCACTAAGCGGGCTTGAGTTATTTAAAGCAAAAAAGTTGGCAAGTGACGTGAGCAGCCTGACGTTTTGAAAACACGACAAGCAACAGCTAACAAACAGTGCATCAAACCGAAAAAGAGAATGACTTGACTCACTTTATAGGAAAAACTTTGACTCCGGTCACATTTAATTGTTTCGCAAATTTATTTAGCTTGTGAACAAATCCTTTTACTACCAATCGTTTTGCGATAAAAATATCGTGTGCCCCATCTTCATATTCATAAGAGGCACCAAGGGAAGGTTAAATTAGTCCCAAAATTTGACCATTGTCCTCCCACAAATATAGTGAATATGAATAAACTCACCAACAACCATTGACGAATGGAATATTTACGCCTGGGTAACATTCCGGAGGGCCCTCCAGACCCATGACCCAGGCTACTGAGAGCAGTTATGTCGACCGCTGAGGAACCCCGTACTTCTACGCTTTACGTTCAAACCCAGTGGGTCAGGGTAAGCATCCACGAAGATCTATCTGTTGTCGATTAACCCAAACGATATGAGGAGCTTAAAAGCACGATGCACGAAAAGTGTACATGCACTCAAGCTTGTGGATTTTCGGATGGTTCACCGACACTGTTAACTCGGGTGTTTCTGGCTCACGACCCCGGAATCGTGATTACAGCTTGCTTCAGGAAGTCTCAAGCAGTGTGTAGGATCTATTTGATGATTTTCAGCTAAGAATTCCTGTCTTCATCGAAACGTGGCCATCACAGGATATACACCACAGCGAGCTGTTTCCAACAGACTGTGTACTGTTCAGGTGTGATCGGATGCCTCAGCGACAGGAAATTGATGTCATTCTATACGTCGGAAATGATCTTAGTGTGATGGAGACCGGTTGGTTCAGTTCTCCCTATGAAACTGTCGAAACCTTAACGCTATGCGTGAACATGCTTCCGGAAGTTCTACTGACATCGATTACTGTTCACGGAAGTCCCACTTCTACTTCGTCTGATGTTTTACATCCCATCTGTGGACACATATCTGATCTTAGAAGAATTCAACGTGCCAGGGGTGTGTTGGCAATCTGCCTCCTGTTTCGCTGTGCCAGGAAGCTTTACAAGTGATATGCTAGACCTTACTCTTCAAATCCCACTGAAGCAGTTCGTTGACTCCCTTAATACTGGATCTCGTCTTCACGGAACCCATAGAATTCATCTGCGATTTGGTTTGCAAAACAACCGCTAGGCCCATGTCGTGTTGTTTCTATGATGTGTTGCTAGGGCTAATGGCCGTGCTCACACTCGTTCGCTTAACATATGGAAGGCAGACTTCGATGCTACAAGCGCTGCTGCAGCTCGTTGTCTGTACCCGACCATGAAGGGGGACCTTACGGAGACTTCTTGGCAGAAGCTGGAGAACTACACTGTGTCTATTCCTGCACCTTAATTACCTCTCTCAGCCATTAAACAGACTATCTAAGTATCCCCATGGATTGATCAAGAAGGTAAGAAGGCGACCCGAATTCGTGTGAGTGCTTCGGGGGTATATGTCGCTGCTCCGGCTACGACTTTCGAGGTTTACAAGGTAGCTCGAAGTGCTTACAAATAATTTCTCAGAGCCGCTAGGTCACGATGTGGAAGAGATAGTTCACATTGCTTCCGCTAACCGAGAGCGTTTCTTCGGGTACGTGAAACGTCCTGGGTGCAGAGCACTTTAGTACCGCTGTTCGTGGATTGATCTGGAAACTCGGTTTCATCTGATTTCGGTAAGGCATGCTTATTGGTAGACCACTGTCGTAGCATCTCTATGACAAAATCTCCCGCTCCATCCGGAGAATCGAACGCCTCTTCTTACGGGATGTGGAGATAGATGAGGCTAAAACTCTTGGGTTACTGAGATGAAAACCACCGCTGAACCGGACTGAAATGGACCAAAACAACTTTCGCAGAGAAAAAAGAAAACATTGCGATATGTTGACGTTCCGTTTTCTTTACTTAGTCACAAGCTTAAAACACGCCTGTCATACACATCGTACAGATAAAGGGCAAACAGAGACTAGATACGCCTACGACCACACCAAGTATTATATATTCACGACCATGGCAACCCGATAGGTCGCCTCAACCCTCATGGACAGCATTACATCAGTGGTTCACACCAATGCTTAACTGCCTCAATCACCTTTACTCACATAATGTCGGCTGGTAAGTTTGGTGAACAGCGATTCGCATAGAGCCAATAACTTCGGGTTTTGATCGTGTAACGTTATCTTGAATGAGGTTGATAGGTCAACCTGTTTATCTGTCGTCATGAGGTGTTTCGTGGTCGTAAACGTTCCTAGTCCCCGTTTTCCCTTATCTGTACGATGTATTCAACTGAAGTGTGTTAAGCTTGCGACTGATTTAAGTAAACGACATGTTGACATCATAATGTGCCCTCTTTCTGTTATGATGAAATGATTGAAGAGAACTCAGTGCTTCAAAACTACACTGCGGAGGTTCTGTGCAGTCCGCCTACCTTGGTCTTTCGGAGTTTTACTGGAAACAGAGGGTATCCCCGTGGAGTGGCGTGAAGTAGTCGCTTATCGTATGTATAAAATGGTGGACAGGATGATATCTGCTAATTATCACTCTATCAGCCTGACAATTATCGTGGCGGTTGCTGGTAAAAGAAGAGGTCGGGACTCATTTTGGTCTGTTCAGTCCAGTCTGGCACGGTTTCAGGCCTGAGGAATCTTGTCTCACAAATCTTACTGCGAAGGATAACTGAACGGAGACAGTGGATCAGGCCCATGTCGTATATGGAGTTTCCATTGGCTTCAAAAAGACCTTTGACAAGGTACTTCATCAGAGACTCTGAATGAAACTACACTCCTGTGGATTGGGTTTCGTGGTTTCACAATGGATATAAGCGTTTGTACTGGCAAGAAGTCGTGTAGCAACGGGCATCTCCTCGTGGCATGGTTTGCTAAGCAGGATGTTAAAAAGTTCGATTGTGACGCCTTTTCCCGCTTCAAGTCAGTGAGTATCTGGACCTTTCAGGAATGCCTTCACTCATGCTTGCGGGTAACCTCAAAATACGGCAGAAGGTGGATAACTTAAGAGTTTCAGAAACCTGAACCAGCTTTGGATGTGGTCAATAAAGTGACTACTGTTAACAAATCCTAAAAACTGAACAATGTTGTGCACTTGTTTCGCTGTTACTGGCGCACCCACATACATATTTGGAGCTGCTTGTTATGAGTCACCAAATGGACCTCGGTTTCCTTATCTCGGCTTCAAGGCCAGCACTCAACGGCGCCAGGCTGCTAGCAAAGGTTTTTGTGTGCTGTGGACGGTTCGTCGAGCTTCCAGGATGTTGACAGAGGGTATGTCCTGTGAGCTCTTTACTGAGCTTGTGAGATCCCACCGTATGTCGCGTACTGAACTACCCAATCAAGGAGAATCGGAACAGGAATCTGAGCGACACTAAGCAATCTCAATTTACTGGGAAAACTGCACTTTTTAAACTAACAAAAGTACTGACGACTGCTATTAGGCGTAAGTGTCCTTATGTTTTAGTTGGCCAGTTTGTTGCTGTATTGTTCCACGACCTTGCATCTAGCAACTCGACTGTTTGAAACAGACGCATACACCAGCAGCTATTCAACGTCTGACCATAATTCCATCTGTAGTAGTTTGTGCGCGAACACTGATTGGCTGAACCTTCTCTAATCACGAAACGGCTCCAGTTCGAACTCATCACACGGTGTCCAGTGCATGATGAAGTATCAGTGAACAGGTAGTACATGTGGGTGCTTGCGTGTTGCATAGTTTGGAAGGCCTGTCATATTCACAAAGGTTTGGGATACTGGACATGTATTCGTTGTTTTTTGACGGTTATGGGATAATCTGAGCTTCACCTACGGTATATAGACCCACCGCCGTGGTTCTGACCTCTGTGGGCTATTCATCTCGGCATCACTGCAGGCTCCCAGTGGACGCCCCCTGAAGTTAACCAAACGTTGGTTTGGCTATACAAGGGCTGAATCCTGTTTATCTCGGCTCATCATAGATCGTTTGGATATTGTACGAGAGGATCGCCGTTTACTCCTTCTATACGTCTAGTAAACCTTGCTTCATATATTGCTTTGTTATATATTGTATTATATATATATATATTATAATGCTTCATTATGTATTCCCTCACATTATGTACCTATTGCTTACCATCTGTATACTAGCATGCTTTCATTGCAGATAATTTCCGACACACTCACTCATGCATCAGACATGAGTAGATCGATTTCGTCTAGCTGCTTGCTTCAAATTTATCGGTGGGAACCAGTGTTTCGAACTGTCTCATTTTTCATGTGACTGGTGCAGCAGGGACTGTTATGTCGGTCGCGTGCGTATTATAGGTAGTTAGATTCATAAATACACGCACGGCACGGTGCATGTCAACCTGCGTGAGTCAACGTTGACTCAGTTTTACCTGGCTGTATCCAATTCCTTTGGTTTCGACTATGCTCTTCCATAAGAACAACCACAGGAAGTACTCCAGGAATTCCGGTCCGACCTGAATCCGACTACAGACCCGTGTTGCCTATAGGTGTGGTTAATGGAATCTCCGCATTAGACAAACTTTCCAAATAGCAACACATTGCGGGGCCCGAGCGGGTTAGGGGAATCTGCGAGCTAATTACCTCAAGTGTTCACTAAATTGGAAAGATGTATAACTTGCTCAACTCATTGGCTTTGTTTTATTTGTACTTTTCCAAACTTAGGAGGAATGTGACAGGGTATAATAAAGTTCGTCACGGAAGAACTTCAAAGCGTTTGTACCACACAAGTAAAGACTACCTGTCTGCATTGAAACAAATATCCGGAGACCGTTTGTGACTACTACAAATTCCGACTGCCTTCTTTGACAGAGACACACTGTGCGTTTCGTGTCGGATGTACAAAAGTAGTGCTTAATTGCTTTTATCCAAAATGGTGCGAGTATTGAAGAATGCGAACGTTTTAGCGGTTCCAAGGCCACAACATTGGAAAACACATGTATACTGACCCGCTCAGCCGTCCTTAAATACACATATTGGGTTATCAAAAGATGCAACTGTCGATAGAGCATTTCTCATAGATGACAGACTGCCGGAATCCGATATTTAATCATCGCGGGGCTTNGTGTTGAAACAAATACTCCAGGCTGGTACTTCCCTTGGTGCAATCAAAGATACCACAATCATAACTACCTTCAAGGCTGGCGACCGGCAATCACTCGGTAGCTATCGAGTAATCAGCTCTACCAGCATAGGATGCCAGAAAATGTTAAAAAATACCACCTATGAGTGCTAGGAGTGCCTTTCTCCTTTGACCCAGCACGGCTGCCCTCATAACCAGTCGAGGGTGATTTTCAGCGATTAGTTTAAGGATTCCAGACTGGAGGCACAAGTCATCCGGATTCAGTCAGTTTGTTCGTTTCGAAGTTCAGCGGTTTTGTGTTGATCTGGAGGCAGTCATTGAAAACGGTGTAGCATCGCTCTTCGGGGTTACAGATGATACTAAGGACGGATTAGAATAATAATCCAACAGAACTGAGTAAATTGCTAATATAACAGGTAGAAATCTAGTAACACTTTAAAACGGCCCTTAGAAGAGTAGCTAGCAACCTCTAATGGAAGGTCGTTCCAGTGATTGATAACTCTATGAGAGAACGGGGTCGAAGCTTATACAACTTCTTGTCGTGACTCCTTCGACTGTTATTAGCTATTAGGATAAAGAATTGCTGCACGAGTCCTGCGCTAAAGAAGAAGTGTGTGAGAATCGAGTCACCGCCGAATCTTCGAAATTCAAGTGGATAAAGACCAAGTGTTTCGAGGCGAGACTCATAGGAGAGATGCCACAAGCCAGTGACTATTATGGTGGCCACCCGCTGGACACGTTCAATGGGGAGTATGTCCTTCAAACCGGTGTAGACGACTTGATTGGCATACTCCAGCAGTGGTCTTATGTAGACTCCGTAAAGCGTGTGAGAGACGTTCCGGCCTGTGCGGGGGAAGGCTCTTTTTATCAACCCAAGAGTCACGAAACCCCTTTTGGCGGCCAGCTGGTGACGATAAGAGAAGGACAAACCAGACGGTAGCCAGATCCCTAGGTCTTTTTTGGAATCTATTTCGTGATATCTACTACACTTTTGCACCATGTATCATGAATAGGTTCCCGGAGTCTCCTCCAAGTGACATGTGCGCACACTTACTGTCGTTTAGAGGTAGACTTCAATCATCTGACGAGCATTTAATACGATCAAGGTCAGTACGCGGTGCATTGGTGTCACAGGCATTCCAGATTTTTAAGTCGTCGGCATAAAGGAGGGTGTTGCTGGAGATCAACTCGGGGAGATCATTGATGTAGATCAGAAACAACAATGGACCAAATACCGATCCTTGAGGGACTCCCACAAAGTCTGGGGATGGAGACGATAGGCCTGAACCGGTTTATACTCTGAAGGTCCTGTTACCAAGAAAGGAAGTTATCCAGCGGAGAACCTCTCCTTGGATCCCATAGGCTTCTAGTTTATGCAACAGAGGACCGTGTGGGACACGGTCAAAGGCCTTGGCAAAGTCGAAGAAGATAGCATCCGACATATGGCCAGTATTTGGCCTCTGTTAGGCTATCCATGAAGATTAACATATTAGTTACGCATGACCGATCGGAAAAAAAGCCATGCTGGGTCGAATAGAAAAAGTTACTCGAGAAGCTTGAAAACCTTCCTATCATATCTTCGCCGGCCGTCACCATTCGCTACATTGAAGAATCATTCTACAAGACCTACTCTAAAGAGGAAGTGTGTGAGCATCCAATCACCGCGGAGTCTCCGGAATCTAAGTGTGTACAGGTGAAGAATTTCAAATCAAGACTCGTAGGCCACACTACTCAGGCCCGCGACCACCTTGGTAGCCGCGCGCTGGATAACGTCAACAGATAATATGTCTCACTCCAGGCCGGTATACACGACCTGATTAGCATACTCAAGGAGCGGTCTTATATAAGTCCCGTAAAGCGTTTGAAAAGCTTTCTTGTCCATGCGGGGGGAAGTGCGCCTAATCATCATAATAACGGCAAACTCCTTTTTTGCTGCCTTTTCATGGTGATACGTGACGGGCAATTTAGATGTCCAGATCGATCTTCACATCGATTCTCATGATATATACTGTGCTAGATGCACGATGAATCATGAAGGCATTGCCAGAATCTCCACTGATTAACAT